>JAHQCQ010008854.1:3265-14096 GCA_023539305.1 Ilex asprella
CACACAATTCAGCCACAAAGCTACCCACAAAATCAGTTCATTATTAGTGCACAAAACAGTCCACGTTTTAACCATAAAACAGCCCGAAATTTGGCCACTAAACAGCCACATAGCAGCCCCTTAATAGGCCACCCAAACAGCCCACAATTGAGCCCACAATTCAGTTTATGTACAGCCCACAAAATAGCTTATGTACAGCCTACAAAACAGCCACAAAACCGCCTCAACATAGGCCACCAAAACAGCCCACAATTTAGCACAATTAAAGCTCAAATACAACCCACAAAAATGGTCCAATTATAGCCCACATTCTGTCCAAATAAAGCCATATAAAAACAGCATCTTTAGGTTTAGAATGAACCCAAGTAAGAAGAGCCCTACCTCTTGGAGCGTAGAAATGAAGATTAGACCTTCAAAACTTCAAAAACACCCCAGGAACACCAAGAACACCATTTGAATCTTCGGTGGAATCCCTTGTTCTTGGTACGTACACGTAGCCCTCGTTGAGGAGATGAACTTTGCCTCTTGAATCGACAAATTCCGACCGACGGAACTCCGGGAATCTTGGATTGAAGCTCTAAGAATCAAATTTCTCTTTTCTCTTTTGTTTTCTCTCTTTTCTCTCCCCTATGGCCGGCCACCCTTGTTGAACATAATGAAAATATCTCATTTAGAGATATTTTAGCCCCTATTTATAATTTTAAATGTGCGGTCCTCGTTGCACCGCATATTACCGACTTCCGAGTTCGTTTTTCGTCCAAAAATGATTCATTAAGTCTCGGATTGAGTTCAAATAAATTTTAATTTAATTTTAAGAAAAATTTCAAAAATTTATTTTTGGGGACCTTTAAAAGGTCAATCGCCACGCAGTCGTCTTGTTCTACGTGCAAAAACCCGACTATCTCGGAATTCGACAAATTTTTTGGTGGTTACTAGATTTCGCGTTGCGAATCCAATGGCGCACCCCATTTCCTCATCCGAGGTCTAGACCATGAGTATTGTAAACCTCATCATAGTGGCAAATTACGATTTTACCCTTATTCCAAAAAGTTCAAAATTCTCCGGGTTTCACATATTTTCCTACCTTACCTTTATTTCGTGTTACTTACTTTCTTTTGTCATATAGTTTAATTTTTTTTCTTAGTTGCAAATATTGGTATTTTGTCAAAGTTTAAGTGTCAGGTGTTCTCTAACCCTACTCATCGTTTAAAGTCCCTCATTGCATATCATATCTTTTTGTTTCCTTAAGAACAATGCATGAATCAATTTGGGGGTGAGGTGCACCATTTGCTTGATTCCCCAATGTTTGTTTGTGGATAATACCAATTTTTGTGGTGAAAATTCACATTTCACATATCATACATATTTTTGTTTACATTAGTGCAAAATATGTGAAAATTTTGAATTTTTTTCTGAAAAATATATGAATGTTGATCTATATTCCCTTATTAAGAGTGCTTGGGTTAGATGATATGCTATTTTTTGTTTTGAACCTAGAGCACAAGAGCATATTGTAGAATTTAACCTTATGCGTGAGTATCACATATGTATCTACTTTTGAACTCAACTATATGTGCTCCTTGAATGTGTAATTTTAGCAATTTATGGATTGGATTCATATTTTAGGCTTGACATAAATAGTGGAGATGAGTAAGGACCCATGAGAGCTTTACTGTCAATCTTTTTTGGAGGAAACTTACATTTACTCAAAGAACAATTTTTCAAAGTCAACTTTGTTCAATAATCTCATTATGTTTGTCTTGGCTAGGTGCAAGTGTGTGGTTGATTGACTTGTCTTGAAATGTACAATGCTCTCCTATGCTTACCTAGAAAAGATCTAAGGCCATTTTGAATATTTCGAGCCTTAGCCTTGTTCTTGAAAAAATATTGTCCCTAGTGTCGTGATTAAGCCTTAATAGAAATTCATTTCTATGCCACACATTTTACCAAGCCCATGAAAAGGATAAATATCTACCTCACCTTGGTTGTTCCTAGAGCTGAATATGAGTGATTGTAAAAGAAAAGGAAGTATGTTATGGAAACCAGCAAAAGGGATGAATGATATGAAAACTCAAGGAGAGTTGAAATGAAAAAGAATGATAAATCCAAGAAAATGAGAAAAAGGGGTGAGAAGGAGAAAAGAATGACAAAAGAAACGGAAAATGTTAAGGAAAATTGTAAAACCAGGGTAAATTAGAAATTTTTCTAAAAAATGGCAAAATGGAAAATTTTCACTCTAATGCATAATTAAAATACATGTTTCTCTAGAGTTCATATGATGCAACGGACTTTGTCATTGGATTTGTATTGCGAAATCTAGTCACCTAGTCTAATTTCGTCGAATTTCGAGATAGTATGATTTTTTACGTTTTAACTGGGTGACGAATGACCTCACAAAGGTCTCCAAAATTAGAAAATATAAAATTTTCTCATAATTGGATGAAAGTTCAAATAAATTAATTTGAACTTAAACCGGAATGAAATAAATCATTTCGAGGCGAAAACGAACCTGAACAAGTGGGGGACACTTGGTGCGACAAGAGCCAAGCCTTGGAAATTATAAATAGGGACTAAAATTATATATTTTTTTCACAAAATATCTCTGTTTAACTTCATCCTTCAACATTGGAGAGAAACAGGAAGAGAAAAGAGAAAATCCAAGATTTCTTCCTTCGATTCTCGGAGTTCCGTCGGTCGGATTCCGTCGAGCCAAGAATTAAAGTCGATCACGTCGACGATGGCTACACAAACACACCAAGAATCAGAAATTTCACCAAAGATCCAAGGAGGAGATTTTTGGAAAGTCAAGACCTTGAAATTTGGTTAGTGTTTTTGGAGTTCTCTACAATACAATTAAGGTAGGGTTCTTCCTACTTTTGTTTTATTCCTACCTTTTGGTGTTAATAGACAAAGGGTTAGATATAGAAATTGACCTAAAACGTATCTATGGTCATGGAAATTAGGAGATTTGGATAGAAATGACTTAAGATAAATTCTAGCATGAATTTGATGTGTAGAAGTTACATGCGTAATTTCTTGGAAATGTGAAATTTGACCTATGTTATGTGTTTCATGAGTTGTGCCTTGTATAAGTGTTGATAAAATGTTTTGAATGTTTGAAGCTTGTTGTTTTGATTAAATTGGAATAACATGCTTGAGTTATGTGATAACTTGTGGCAATTATATGCTTATGATATAATTTGACATGGAATTCAATTGGTATGTGTTAAATTAGACTATAAGACATTCATCACACATGGGACATGATATTGTTATTGCAATGGTATATCACATTGCATGTCACGGGGACAATGCATCATATGGATGTGTGTGTATGGTTGTCATCAACACCACACTTGGTGATTGACGGATGGCTTGGAATAGTTGGATTGAAGGTCTAACTGAGCCGCATGGTTGCATGATAAATTGGATCGGGGTTGCAAGAAGGGGCTAGAAGATCTCTGGGTGCAAGGCCCGGTAGTTGGGATACGCACTCCCTTGGTTCGGTCCATAAAGTGTTTGGGTTTACGCGGAATCCTCGGTAGGAGTCCATAAATTCCATGTAGGTTGGTGACCCTTGGTGTAAGTCCATGAACATCCACCCCAACAAAGACCCTAGATTTATAAACGTCATTTGATGTGTAGCATAGATGAATGATTCATACACATTGGCACTTGCATGCGTTGAGGAGCGGAAAGGGCTCGAGTTAGGTTGCATGAGTGAGTCTCATCTCATTCCATGGCATGTCATAATAAATTCCAACATGGAGTTGCATATTCTTGATTGGAATTGGTGTGAATGGTTATGTGTTGCATGTGAACATTGCATATGCATCTAGGGGGAGTAGCCTCTGCAGCGGACACTCTATTGAGCATAGCTAACCCTATACAGGAAAACATTTCAAGTACAGGATACATGCCGGAGGACGGTCCTCATTCGCGGCCACAAGAATGAAGAGAGGCCCACTTGTGGCGTTTAACCTTGAACTCTTGTAAAACATTTGTTAAGCTATGTTTTGGGCATATAATTGTATGCAAATAATTGTAATAGAACTTGTATCAACTATAGTTGGAGTATAAATATGTATTGTACAAACTTTGGTTCGTTTTGGAAAGGTTTGGAAAGGATTGGAGATGAAAAACAGGTCAAACGGACAAAACTGGACAAACCATACCGGTACGCGTACCGGTATGGTGTTGTCCAGCAGGCAAAGAGGACCAGTACACTGCTGTCTAGTAGACAATTAGTACTGGTACACATATTGGTACTCTTTCTATAAATCTGAATTTTTTTTATTGTTTTGCCAAGCTATTGGGCTATGTCTTTCCTCCCTCCAATGATGTAAATGGGACATAATGGAGTATAAATCATGATATATAGGACCTTGGTTGGATCCAATGAATAACTGAACCCATAATACATTGTGGGTTACGATCCCGGTTAGGGGATGCTATCACGTGGTGTCGGATTATGTGGAATTCACGTGTAATTCTGCGGGTTGATGGGTTATGAACGGTTAATAAAGGACCACCGGATTTTGGGGTGTCACAAAAATAAAGAAAAGAAACAAAGAGTGTGGTGAAGGTGTAAGAATGGATTAAAAATCCCATTAGAAGGTAGATGTTTTTGAAATAGAAAAAAAGTCTTTCACTCTAAACAACCTCTTTGTATCCTATGTCCTTCGTTTCTTTTGTCTCAATATCACCTCAAGTCCCCATTAATGAGAACTAAGGTGGGCCTACTCTTAAAGATCTTTTGCATGTCGAAATTGGCCAATTACAAGATCAAGAGCCAAGAAGATCAAGAAAGCAATGTAAGGATTAGTGAAATCCACTTGGGATGAAGCTTGCAAGAGCCCAACACTCAAGATGGGCTTGAAAGGAGAACTAATTTTGATCCACTTAATCCAAACTATGGAAGACATGAAGAGATGACTTAGAGATAGGGCCTTTTTTGTTGTTAAGGCTTTCAATTTGTTTTAAAGAATTTTTATTATTAGTTTAGAATAAGTGGGTTTGAAGATGCTTGACCCACATATGTCTTTTTATTTTATTTGAACTAGGATTTAGAATAAGTACTGTAGCATGGTACTGTTCAAGCTACAGTACCATGACACTATTCACTCAAGGGCATTTTTGAGAGAAAGGGTCACAAATTTTAGTCTTTAGTTATTCCTATTTAGATTAGGACTTGTTTCCTTATTAGAATAGGATTTGTTTCCTTATTAGATTAGGATTTGTTTCTTTATTAGATTAGGATTTGTTTCCTTGTAATGACTAGCCTTACAAATAGGCTTTTAATTAATGAAAAAGGGGAGTCAATATGGGAGACAATACATAATGAATTTTGATTGTGAGTTGAGTTGAGTTTACTCCTCTTGTTCTTGAATGAACTTTTGAACTTATCAAAGGTAAATCACAACCTTTGTGGCATTCCTTCTTATGATTTGGGTTCTTAAGACAGGTTCTTCAATGGGTCTAGATTTTAATATAATCTAGGTTCTTGACACAAGATCTCAATGGGTCTAAATTCTCCATCCATAGACCTGAGTTTGGCTTTCTTGGGTTGCTTCTCCAATATTGTTGTTGGGTCTCAAAGCAAGTCGATTGGGGTTCACATCATTCATTATAAACTTTGAAGTCCTAAATGATTTAGAATAGCATGGGAGATGAATAATTTTAAAGAAAAAGATAAGTTAGTCGTGCTACCCAATACCCTAGCAGTATTTTCATGAGATATTCATACATGAACTTCTTTTTTGGATTACATGTCACACTTTGTTTTGTACACAAGATTTTATCTCATGTACATATGGAGTGTATTCCAAGATAACTGTAGTGTGATTCATTGTTAAGAGAGACCTTTAGTGAGTTTTACATTGAAGCTGAATTTGGCTAGCCATTCGAATGTGAATTTTGTTGCTTAAATGCTCAAATTACTTGTCCAATTCACACACACACGATTTTAAAAATGAATGTGTAGGTGAATACTTTAGACTAGTATTTTGAGGCTATAGTGATGCTCATGTGTGCTCAGTTCGGCCATCTGAATAATGTCTTAAATAGCTCCATGCTTGTAGAATAGGGGAATATTGCTCAAACTTTTGATATTAGAATGAATGAAGAATTCCCTTGTTAAGTGCATGTGTGTCATACATTGTGGGTATTCATTTTGGTATTTAAAAGTAAAAAATCCATGCTTGTTGTTGAATGCTTCAAAATTTAAAATCAAGTTGCAATTTCGGTAATAGCTTAGGGCATGATGGTTCAAATTGTGGTTTTGGAGTATAACATATGTTTTGGGTGGAGGAGAGGTAAATTAATTGGGTATTATAAGGGGTAGGTCTTGATATGAAGAGGAGTGGAAGTGTGTTGGACAACAGTGGTTCATTTTGCAACTAAGGCAAAACCTACCAGTAAGTTTTGGCCACTGGTCCTGCACCTACCGCAAACTTACTAGTATTTTTTGCTCACTGGAGTGAGACCTACCGGTAGGTTTCCATCAACCTACTGGTAGGTTTCACCCAGAATGCCTAAAATTAGGGTTTTTAATCGAATTCTTTCAGGAACACCCTATATTGTCTTCAAAATTCATAAACCCTGGAGTTTTTCTGATGTGAACCCCAATCGATTGCTTTGAGACCCAACAATAATATTGGAGAGACAACCCAAGAAAGCCAAACTCAGGTCTATGGATGGAGAATTTAGACCCATTGAGATCTTGTGTCAAGAACCTAGATTATATTAAAATCTAGACCCATTGAAGAACCTGTCTCAAGAACCCAAATTACAAGAAGGAACGCCACAAAGGATGTGATTTACATTTGATAAGTTCAAAAGTTCATTCAAGAACAATAGGAGTAAACTCAACTCAACTCACAATCAAAATTCATTATGTATTGTCTCTCATATTGTCCCCCTTTTTCATTGATTAAAAGCCTAATTATAAGGCTAGTCATTACAAGGAAACAAATCCTAATCTAATAAAGAAACAAATCCTAATCTAATAAGGAAACAAGTCCTAATCTAAATAGGAATAACTAAAGACTAAAATTTGTGACCCTTTCTCTCAAAAATGCCCTTAAGTGAATAGTGCCATGGTACTGTAGCATGAACAATACCGTGCTACAATACTTATTCTAAACCCTAGTTCAAATAAAATAATAAGACATATGTGGGCCAAGCATCCTCAAACCCACTTATTCTAAACTAATAATAAAAATTCTTTAAAACAAATTGAAAGTCTTAACAACAAAAAAGCCCTATCTCTAAGCCATCTCATCATGTCTTCCATAGTTTAGATTAAGTGGATCAAAATTAGTTCTCCTTCTTTCAAGCCCATCTTGAGTGTTGGGCTCTTGCAAGCTTCATCCCAAGTGGATTTCACTAATCATTGCATTACTTTCTTGATCTTCTTGGCTCTTGATCTTGTAATTGGCCAATTTGGACATGCAAAAGATCTTTAAGAGTAGGCCCACCTTAGTTCTCATCATTTTCCCTCTCACTCAAAACACTCCTAATCTCCCAAACCCTCCTCCTATTGCATTCATCTCTCAAATCTCACTCCTAGAGTTATGATTAAGTGGATTTCAACCTTTAGAAACCCTAGTTTGCCAAAAATCTACCCTAACCCCCTTTACTGTCTTCAATCTCTCCAAGATCTTTGCAATGGCTCTTCATGTGGTGATTCTTCGTGAGGTTATGGATCCATGCGAACATATTTAGCTTTATACTGTTGTTACCAAAATGAAAAGCTCTCGTTTATTTCTTTAATTTCGTGCATACTTTATTTAGAGAGTTCCAAAATTGAAGAAAAGGACAAGGCAGATTCCTAAGAGCAAAACCATTTGAGGGTGTTATCGTAGCTCTTCTCGCATTACTGGCTCTGGGGCACTGTTGCTTTCCATGGCCCAAACAAAATGCACCGGGCTGAACTCTCCATAACCCAAAGACACGAGTACCCGTAAGAGGAGTGGGGAGGGGTCTAGTGGAGACGTACTGAACAAAGGAAGAAAGTAAGGAATAAGGCAAGCTACCAAATGATCTAGGAAAATAACATCACTTGTGAGAGGCACCTCGACCTCATTTCCCTTGGCCCAAGGAACGAGATTGTTCAGCTCATTGTTGCCCATGGGATGGGATTTTGGTTCAAGCCTGTGGATGGGTACAACTTGTCTCTATGCAGGTAAATGAGTTTGAGATTTTGAGGACGAACGTACAGGGTAAGACATTCAATGTGACCCCTACAGTCATTGTTACCCTCCTACACTATGAGAGACCACCTTCTTCTACCCCAGTGTACCCCCACAACGTCGCCAAGGTCAAGACTATCTCTAAGTAAGTGCCATTGATATATGAGGACGTGAGTCAATTCAAGAGGACGGTCCAAGTTGGGGGACTAAAACAATTTTATGGAATTTTGAATAAAATTCTTCATTATAACCTGCATCCATGGGGGGCAGAAAAGATGCCTAACAGTGAAAACTAGCTCTTTTGGATGCAGTCTTGTTGGGAAAGGCGGTGGACTTTGCACTTTCTTATGGGAAGTAATGAAGGATTTTGCCATAACCCAAAAGCCTAAGGCTAATCTTCCTTTCGGGAATTTGGTGACTTGGATGTGTAAAGAATTTCAAGGTAAAGGCCTATACGTTTGAAAAGCTCACTCACTCCGAGACTAGGACTATTGGCAAGGCTTGTAGCATGAAGAGGATGGCGATGAGCCAGAGTGTGACAACCGGGTAAATTTGAATTTTTTCTGAAAAAAGGCAAAATGGTCATTTTGCCATGATAATGCGGAGTTAAAATAAATATTCTCTAGAGATTGTATGACGCAACGGACTTCGCCGTTGGATTCGTATCGTGAAATCTAGTCACCCTGAATAATTTCGTAGAATTTTGAGATAGTCAGATTTTTCACGTTTTACGAGACAATGGGTGGTGAATGACCTCACGAAGGTCCCAATGATGTGAAACCCACCAAAAATAACGAGATCCAACAACGAAAGGAACCCAAGATCGTTCTACGATTAGATTTGAATGAAAGACCTCGACCCCGTTGTTTACGACAAACAAGAACTTTGATATATATGACCTCAACCCGCTGTTTGTGTGGAACAAGAACCTTGGTATAAAGGAAGATGCCACAAACGGTGTGGAAACCCATTTGATAAGTCGCAGGTGAACACCACGGAAAATCCCGATAAGTTCGTCTAGTTCTTTAAAGAACCAAAGAGAAAAATTCTCTCACAATTTGCTCAATAATAATATGACTTTTCATTGATTTGAATGCCTATTTATAAGGCTGGTCATTACAAGGATTTGGAAACTTCCTAAAATTAGCTATCTTAGTTAAGAAATATCTCTTACTTGTTGGTAAAGAAGTATCTCTTATTTTCTTAAGACTCTTACCTGAAGAAAAGAAAAACAATCAGCCCCTTAATTGGCTGATCACATGCCTAAATAGAAAAAGGAAAGTACTTGGCATTCAAGTCTTACAATCAAACCCACAAAAGAATGAATAGTGCACGGGGGTACTGTAGCATGAATAGTGCGGTGCTACAGTAACTTTAGAAACCCAAGTTCATAAAAAATAAAACATGTGGGCTAAGCATCCTCAAGCCCACTTACTCTAATAATAATAATCCTTTAACAAATTGGAGGCCTTAACAACAATAGGCCAATTTAAGCTTAGCCTTAGCCCCTAGCCGGATTCTTCTAGAACTTGAATCATGTTGATGAATCTTTGTTGTCCAAGTGGATCATGGCCAATGGGTCTTCCCGAACTTGCTTGAGTCCATGCCTCTTGAATCAGTCCATTGAGTACCTCTTTAAACTTCCTTGAGCGTGCTCTCGTAACCGGCCCAATTGGAACTTGAACTAGGGCCCTTGAAGTTGTGCCATGATTCGCATCATTCCCCTCCTTTTGAAAAGGATTTGCCCTCAAATCATCACCTACATCAAAAGGACTTAAATCAGTAATATTAAAAGTAGCACTTACATTATACTCACCAGGTAAATCTAGCTTGTAGGCGTTGTCATTGATGCGCTCTTGGATTTGAAAAGGACCATCTCCCCTTGGAAGCAATTTGGAACGTCTTTGCACTGAAAACCTCTCTTTTCTCATATGCAGCCAAACCCAATCTCTAGGTTCAAAAATAATCTTGTGAAGCCCCTTCTTGGCTTGCTTTGCATACTGCTCCGTTCTTCGCTCAATGTTGTGTCTTTATTTCTCATGAATCTGCTTGACAAAGTCAGCTTTCTTCTTGCCATCTAAATTAACATGCTCAGTCAAAGGTAAAGGAGATATATCCAATGGAGTTAAAGGATTAAATCCTTACACAATTTCAAATGGTGAAAATTTAGTAGCAGAATGAATAGATCGGTTATAAACAAACTCAACATGCGGTAAACATTCTTCCCATGTCTTGATGTTCTTTTTAATGATTGCCCTCAATAAAGTAGACAAAGTCCTATTTACTACTTCAGTTTGATCATCAGTTTGTGGATGACAAGTAGTAGAAAACAATAGCTTAGTACCTAGCTTACACCACAAAGTCTTCCAAAAATAGCTCAACAACTTGGCATCTCTATCTGAAACAATTGTTCTAGGCATGCCATGTAATCTCACAATCTCTCTAAAGAACAAGTCAGCAACATGCGAAGCATCATCCGTTTTGTGACATGAAATAAAGTGTGCCATCTTAGAAAATCGATCCACAACCACAAAAATTGAATCTCTCCCACGCTTAGTCCTAGGCAATCCTAACACAAAGTCCATTGAAATATCAATCCATGGCTCACTAGGAATTGGTAAAGGAGTATACAAACCATT
>JAHQCQ010008855.1:0-14096 GCA_023539305.1 Ilex asprella
TGTGTAACAAATAAGTAAATTTTTATTGAGTATCTAAACTCAATTGCTTTTATAAAATATTATTTTTTAAGTCTTTTCATTTTGATATTCAAATCGTTTTGATTTAATGAAAGTGTTTTTCTTATAAATATAGCTGGGTCATATCCAATAAATCAAGTAAACTCAAGACAGCTAAGAGGCAGGTTAAGCCCAGTTCGTGGATCCGACCTAATCCAAAGTCTGAAGAGTTCAAGAAGAATTAGAGCACGTGGGGAGGAATCATTGGGATACACACCATCGAGGATCATGACTACATTAATTATACTTACCTTTTTGTAGCTATCTTCCCCGAAGAATTAGTACTCTCACAACGCTTATAAATTGTAAGACCTCTCCACATGAGAGGACATATCTTGGTATCTCACCACACCTCTCTACATACACATAGCTTCTCTCTCCTAGCTATTGTACCTCTCATTGAGCACACCTCTTCCGGAGCTTTCTCTTTCTTACTCTATTCATCAATAAAAAGCCACTGGTCACCGTTGTCGTTTCTGAGAGTGGAGTAGGTCACTCGGACTAAACCACTATATATATGTGTGTTGACTCAATATTTACATTACTGCCATTAATTACTTTATTTATTGTTCATTAATTATTCCACATCACACATTCGACTGTTGATCTTGCGCAAGACAGTTTTGTGCATCATCAGTTTGGCGATGTCTGTGGGAAATGACCAAGTTTTCTACAACCTTGCTACTCCATGGGAATCACGATCAAATCGATGAATCAACAACTGGGAGACAATAACTCGACCCACCGAGAGGAGGTTCTGCCTCCCATCATACCCTCAGAACCATTCACTGCGGCGACTCATGTGGTCGGGCAACAGCTCTTATAGACAATGCAGTTGTTGGTAAACCAAAACTAGAAAATCATTCAGTTGATGCTCTCCCAAGGAGACGTCGCCCCTCAACTCGTAGGAGGAGCACCACTCCCTCCAACAGGAGAAACATAACAACCTCTCCACTCTGGGCGCCATGCAACTCCCCACTGTGGAACCCTTCACCCAAACGTCTTTGGGCCATGCCAAGGTGCCCCTCGCCGAGGAGTCTCTCCTCAGCGTGTAGGAAACTCGCATGTTCCCCCTCCTCATATACAGGTAAGAGAACGGGGGAGAGAAGCAGCATACCGATCATGAAATCCATTACAACAAGTTGACAGAGGATGTCCCCAACCAATGGGACGAGAAGATCAAAAATGTACAAAACCAACTTAGTGATGCCCTCAACGCCATCAAGGCATAAGCGCTAGAGACTGTAGACTACCTGGTAAGATGTACTGACACCCTGTTCGTTGCAGATGTTGTCAATTACCTCTACCCTCAAAATTCAGGATGTTTGTCATTGAGATATTTAACAGTATCAAAGACCCTTTGGACCATCTTGACACGTATAAGTCTCTTATGCAACACCATAACGTGCCTGATAAGATCTTGTGTAGAGCCTTCCCTGATTAGTAGTTAAAATTAGCATATCACTATGCCTTTTTAAGACTAATTATACTTTGGTGGAGTTTAAATGATGACATTTCAGGACATAAATTGTATAAGGAATCAAAGACAAACTTTCATGCAACTTCAACATATTCTAGAGCAAAATTGGATAAAGCTTGGACCAAGACAAGAACGTTCGAACTCCAATCCACGTTCAAACGTTCTCTTTAATTATTGAAGATTTGACTGCTGGAGTACTGAGTCATGGCGTGTTGCAGCTAAGAGAAAAAACACTTGAGTACCACGTTTGAATGTCTACTAACATTCGAACGTCCCTTTGAATTATTTGAGGACTAGGATGCTGAGTGCAAATTGTCAAGTTGTGCATGGAGTATGAAAATGGATTTCCATATAAGACCACATGCCACTTGAGTGGGAAGGTCAGACCCCCACATGGCGTTCGAACGCCCATTAAGCAAGACCGAAACAACATTCAAACGTTGTCCCCAGATAGGTTGCAGAGTGGTTGATCTTTTCTCTGGACATTGGGACTTTAACTTGGACTTTCAAGGCCTTGTACAATTCCTCCACACTTCATTGCCCTTTCCTGTTTGCCTATAAATACTCCCATTGTGAGAGCTTCAATGGGGGCTTCTTTGAAGTTGGATTGGCACTAGACCAACATTTTCTTAGTTTGTTATTAGTCTTAGCCTTTCAATTACTAGCATAAAGGGAGATATATCACTTTTGGTTGAGGAGAAAATCCTCCAAAAGTATCTAGCTTTCTTCTACATTTAATAGTTGTTTCATTCAATTCCATTGTTTGAGTTTCTTTCTTCCCTTAGAGGAGTAAAACTCTTTCACTTTTCTAGAACTTTGCCAAAGCCGTGAAGGGTGGAACGTGATTCACTCATTCTTCGTCAAATATCGGCTCCTTGCTTATTGTACTTTACCTTGTGACTCCTCTACTTGGAGGGATGAACATCACTCACTTTTCTAGCTTTACGAAGAATGAGTAGTTTTTCATTCACTTTTCTAACTTTGTCAAAGCTATGAAGGGTGAATATTTTTTCATTCACTCTTTAATAAGAGGTGATGGACATGTATAAATTATCCAAAATTTATCTTTGTACAATTTCAATTATGCTTAATGCTTTATATTCCCCTTGCTTATTGAATGATCGATTGCATCTAGCAAAACTAAGGTACTTTGTATAACCAGGAGTACTTTCTATAACATAGATAACTCTTTCATAGAAAGACTCATTGGTTCAAGGCAAGTACCCCTGTTAGATCTTCATGACTTTCCTTCAATCTTCATCATTATTATGCTTCAATTAAAGAATGGAAATGAAATATTAATGTCATGGTTGAATTCCTTGTAGAAACACTTGCTTATTTGTAGATAGGTTAAGTCTCGGCACAAATAATTCTTGTAAACTTCTAGAAAGACATTGGAATCATGTTCTTAATTCTCACAATCCACCTTTATCTTCCAATTAACTTGTTGTTGACATAGGGGTTAAAGCACAAGTATAATAAATCGAATGATTAACTACATGTCCAGATCCTCACATTAAAGAGTGTCATTTTTACATTTGAGCTTATCTTATATTTTGTCTAGAAAACCTTCTCGAAAATAATCCTGTATTCTGTCCAGGAAATTCCATACACCACACCACTTCAAATCTTAAGGATTACAATCGTTTGGTCTTTACCACTGCTTATTTTGAAACACCAATAATAGTTCCCTATGGATTCGACTCTAAACTCAAACTGGATTATTACTACAGCTTGACCGCTTGCACTTGGGTGTATATAATTCGGATCAAGTCAAGTTTTTAGCGCTGTTGCCGGGGAACCATAAATGGTGTTTTAAGGTAAAAGGTACAAAGACTTTTTTGTGTGTATATATTCTTTAGTTTACTGTGAATAATTTTATTTTATTTTCTTTGTTTTAATGTTTGAGGGCCCTCCTCACTATCAAAATTTGCTAGCAGAATATTGTGAGTCTGTAAATCAGCCAGAACCATCTTCACCTAGATTAGTAGCAGACTCTTATGAGAATACTATGAAAAACAATGAGAGATAAGGAGAAGTGCCTATGAGAGAGAGGGAAGTGTCTAACATTCGAATTTTGTGGGATTACTTAAATCCCACAAGAAATACTGTCCCCTCTTGTTTTATCTTTTTTGAAAATGCTCCCCTCTTTACTGTAAAGACGGGAAAACTACAACTACTACCTCAATTCCATGGACTTGAAACAGAAAGTCCTTATCTGCATATATAGGATTTTAAGGAAGTATGTGGAACATTTCAAGACAATTCTGAACAGGCCAAGATGAAACTTTTTCCTTTATCTTTAAAGGACAAAGCTAAACAATAGTTAAATGCTTTAAAAACTCTTTCAATACCTAACTGGTAGGCATTATAAAATAAATTTTTTAGAAAGTTTTTTCCTCTACATCGCACCAATGCACTCAAAAGGCAAATCATGAATTTGTCGGTTAAAGAAGGAGAAACTTTTTACCAAAGTTGGAAGAGATGCAAAGATCTTCTCCAATCTTGCCCTCACCATATTTTTGAGAATTGGACTTTAATAGAATTTTTCTATGACTCCTTGTCCACTAGACTACGTTAGTTTGTCGAAATGATGACTCAAAGAGAGTTCATAGGTAAGAGTCTGGATGAGACATTCAATTTTTTTGACACCATATCTGATAGTTTTCAGATGTGGGACTCAGCCTCTCCTACCACTGTTGAAGCCAAACTATTTACTTCCCAAGGGGGTAAGTATGTCTTGAGAGATGATGACCTAAGAGCGAAAATGTTCACCCTATCTCAAAAGATTGAAACTTTAGAGATGAAAAAGGTACATCAAGTTGAAGTTGGCCCTCCCAGAACTAGTGTGTGAGATTTATGCACTTACAGGACACCCTATTAAGGAGTGTCCTTCCATTCCGGCGTTTAAAGAGGTCTTGTTGGAATAGACAAATGCAATTTTCAACTTGAACAATCCTTACTCCAACCCCTATTCTAAAACATACAATCCAAGGTGGCAAAATCACCCGAACTTCAGTTGGAGGAACACACAACCAACTCCCATGAGCCAACAAGGTTCACAACTACCACCTTAAGGACCTCCCGTATTTCAACCATATCAACCACCACACAAGAGGAGCCTTGAGGATACACTGAACCAGTTCATACAAACCCAAATGAACTACAACACCCATTCCACATAGGCTTTCACTGATTACAAGGCACAAACCACGTAGTCTTTCAAGGATATCAAAAGTCACATTCAAAAATTAACCCAATCCATTAGCACAAACGAGAAGGGTAAGTTTCCTGCCCAACCAAAACTTCCACAAGGCCAATTTGATGTGGAAAATCCTTCAATTATGGAAAATCCACAAGACCAAGACCAAGTCTAAGTTATCACTGCACTAAGAAGTGGTAAGGTGATTGACAAAATAATCAGAAACATGTTTATTCTAAGGTCAAGACCTGAGTCAACTCCTTGCACTGAACTAGTTGAGCCTGAGTCTGTGATCAAAAAAGAGCCAGAACCATCAAAGAAAAAAGAACCTTCATGCCCTATTACTGCTCCTTTCCCTCCTAGACTCAAAACAGTCTCGAAGGTGACCAACCAACCAGAAATTTATGACTTTTTTAAGCAAGTAAAGATCAATATTCCACTTCTGGATGCAATCAAATAGGTTCCATCTTATGCCAAGTTTCTGAAAGACTTGTACACAATCAAGAGAAGCCATAATATTCAAAAGAGAACTTTCTTGATGGAACAAACCAATGACATACTTCAACACAAAATCCCACCAAAATACAAGGACCCTAACTGTGGCGTGTGTCATTGAAAACTTCATAATAGAACAAGCACTGTTAGATCTTGGGGCAAGTTTCAATTTGCTCTCATTCTTTGTTTACCAATAGTTGGATCTGGGTGAACTCACACCTACTTATGTCACACTCTAGTTGACAAACAGATCTATCAAAATTCCTTGGGGTTTTGTTGAAGATGTTCTTGTCCAAGTGAAAAACTTTGTCTTTCTTGTAGACTTCATTGTTCAAGATACTCAGCCAGCAATGCATTCAGAGAACCAAATTCTTATTATTCTTGGTCGACCCTTCCTAGCATTAATTAATTGTAGGAATGAGATTATGAAATTGACTTTCAGGAATATACCCTTGAACTGAATATTTTCAATATTGTCAAACACTCATAAGAGGACAAAGAAGTGAGAGAAATAAATTTTATTAAGTCGTTGGTTTACGAACATGTGAATGATACCTTTTGTAAAACTTCTGCTAAATCATATAAGTTGGAACCCGGCACATCTGAGTCAACAGATGATGACCCAAATCCACAAAGTTGTCCTACTCATGCTGTTGTGACATGGGCACCCAAATTCGAGAAACTTTTACCAAGTGGTACAAAGCCACTCTTATCAAGTGTCAAACCACCAAAGCCTGAGCTAAAATCGCACCCATATGGCATTAAATATGCATTCTTGGGAAAGGATGAGTCATACCCAGTGATAATTTCATAGAAGCTTACGGACTTGCAAAAGTCTAAGGTGATTGAAGTTCTCAAACTCCATAAAAGCACCACTGGGTGGACCATCGCTGACTTGAAAGGTATAAGTCCGTTAATCTGTAATCATGCTATATACCTTGAAGAGGATTCAAAACCCTTTCATCAAATGCAGCGATGAATGAACCCTCACATGAAGGTAGTTATGAAAACTGAGGTGCTCAAGCTATTAGATGAAGGGATAATCTTCCTCATCTCAGATAGCAAATGGGTGAGCCCAACCTAAGTTGTTCCCAAGAAGTCTGGGGTCACAGTGGTCAAGAATGATGTTAATGAACTAGTACTAGCTCGAGTCGTCACAAGATAACGAATGTGCATAGAAAAGACTATCGAAAGCTCAATTTGGTGACTAGAAAAGACAATTTTTCTCTTCCCATTTTTGATCAAGTCCAAGAAAGAATTGCAAGTCATGCATTTTACTATTTCCTAGATGGTTATTTTGGGTACAATCAAATCGAGATAGTACTAAATGACTAGGAGAAAACAACGTTCACATGTCTTTTTGACACCTTTGCATTCAAAAGGATGCCTTTTGAACTTTGTAACGCTTCTACAACATTCCAAAGATGTATGCTAAGCTTGTTCATTGACATGGTTAAAAAAATTTGAAAGTATTCATGAATGATTCTCTGTATATGGTGACTCGTTTGATTTGTGTCTACCTAACATAGAAAAAGTGTTAATAAGATGCAAGGAAGCCAATCTAGTGCTCAATTGGGAGAAATGTCATTTTATGGTCACACAAGGTATTGTCCTACGTCACATTGTGTCGTCTGATGGCATGAAAGTGGACAAGACAAAACTAGATTTGATTGAAAATTTGTCTGCTCCCAAGACTGTTTGTGGTGGTAAGTTTAGATTGCTAAGTTAGGTGTCTAACCGATCATATGATTAATTACTTTAACAAATAGTCTTAGAATCTACCTTTGTTCCATCATTCATTAACAATCAATACAATGCTAAATCTACACATGCATTTAAAAAGATAAAAGTGATAAACTGAACCATTTATTCCACAAAATATGACCGTTTTAACACAAGCACCAAGGATTCAATTCATCCAATCAAAGAAGTAACAAAACACACAAAAATTTTTAAACATCCACAATAACCCATAAAAGAAGAAGCTCATCCATGGAAAGAAGAAATAAACACTCCACTCAAGAATAAAAACCTCTCTCTCACTCTCCTTTAGCTCCACTTCTTAGAAGGAGAATAATCTCATCCTGCTTAGCTTTGATGCTAAGTATGATATCTCGAAGTGTCGGGTGCTGGTGTTGGGTCCTGCCTCCTCCACTGGCTGCTCCTAGGCTCTCTCAGCATCTAACTCTATATCCTCCTCCTCGTCAAACATGTCTTACATCTCGTCGACTCCTCAGATAAGAGGCTCCTCCTGTCAAGTCGTGGGGCACCACTATGTCCTTGGCTCCTCCAGAAGGAAGCCTTGTTCGTAGCCTCATTGGTTTTTGGATAGTCATCTCAGGCCTCACCCTAATCCCGTGGTCCTTGCAAAATTCTGCTACCAAAGTACCAAAAAGGAGTGAGCTTCTTTTCACGTCACATCCCTTCTTCATCTCGGTCAAAATCATGGAGGGGAGGTCTATGCTTTGGCCTTTCCCAAGTGTGTAGAGCAACCGGGCTATCTCGGGTAGGATTTTGTTCTTTCGTCCGATTGGGGCAAAGTATGAAATCGCAATCAAATTCAATATTTTATATTTTTTGGTTAGCTCCCCTTATCGTAGAAATCTTCGCCCCGCCCAAGCAAAATTAGCCATCTCCATTAGCTCGGCCCCAACAACATTTATTGCCATGTTCTTCCTCGGAGGATAGGTTGGCCTTGGCACCCGAGGCAGGTCCTGTCTCAACGCTTGGATGTACTCCTCATGCACATCAATGTGGGATCCCCTCACATACGTTCTAATTGCCCCATTGATGATCTCGGTGTTGGAGTAGAACTCCCGCACCAAGTCAATCACGACTTCTCCGTCGTTTCTCATGTATAATATCCACCCCTTCTCTTAAAATTCTCCAAAATACCCAATTCAACAAAATCAACCAATACCACATCACACTCACATACTACAACTTGATTTTGGTAAAAATTCTCATACTTGTCTGCCTTGAGGGCATTGGGGAAGCGGGTTCGATCATATCTTCGCACAATAGGCTTCCCCTCTCTCTCCTCCACAACTTCCTCCACCATATTAGGCTCTTGACTTGGTGGGTTGCGTCTAGCAGGGGGCTTGACTCTATGAGGCATGATTTTCAGGTTTGGGGGTGCTAGGGCTTGAAAGGCTTGATTTTCTTATGAAAATGAGGATGAATAAGGTGGAAATGGCTTTGGTGTGGTTGATTTGGGGTAAAAATTGGGAATGAGTGGTATTTAGAGGGTTGGGTAGTGAAGAATCGCCCCAAGGTTTTGAGTTTTCTCAAGGGTTTTGGGGTTTTTGAAATAAAGAAGACGAACCAAACTTTTATAGTCTGAGAGTTGACGTTCGAACATCAATGACGTTCAAATGTGTGTAAAAGGATTTTAAACATATCGTTTGAACGTGGAAAGCTCCTAGTACTTTTGAATTTTGTTAGAGACCAAAATACTATAAGCTCTTCTTGTCCGAACGTTCTATTGGTGTTTGAACATTAATGTCTCGTTTGATCGTTCTAATAGCGTTTGAACATGCTGAGCTCCCAGTACTTTTTGTTTCCATCAGAAGCTTCATCATAGACTAAGTACTATAAGCAAGTGACGTTCGAACATTAAATCAAAAATCAAAAGTTTTTCTGCACATTAATATACACAATAAGAGAGGGCTATACACACAAGTTTGAACCAAAAAATTCATGGCGTTTCAAGATAAGTCACTACTCACGCTTTAGGTTGGTATTTTAGGACGTTCCTTACTCAGCCCTTGTTTTCAATTTAGTCAAAAGAGTTTGTACAAAAAGGTTTTTACACTTTTTACAAAAAATCGGACCCTTGACTTTCATTTCCAAAACACAAATTTTCATAGGTTTGTTTAAAAAGCAGTCTAATCCGAGTCATCATCCGTCTCCGTGTCATTTGAACTATCAGTGACTCTTCTAATTTTCTATCGCACAAACCGGTTAAGAAAAGTACAGGAATAACATGGTGTCTTAGGGTAATCCTTACTCTGCTCATTCACTATCCAGTCTAATTGATCGAGTGCGTGACCAAAAATTGGTTTAGAACACTGATTATATCTTTTCTCGTGAAAGACTCTGCCACACTGTTTACAGACACCAAGCCTTCTAGCACAACGGCGTTTAGCAAAGGTGCTTCTACTATACAGTGGTTTCGCTTTCTGTTCTTGGATTTCAGCTTTCATTACCAGTCTTTCCTTTCTCATGATCACAGTATGCACATCAGATGGAAAAGTGCGTAGAACTCTCAGACTAAACCAAAAAATATTTAAATCTATACTTTCTAAGATTTAAGACTTATTATCTGGTTCTTTAATATCTGTCAGTCACAAAGAAGATTGAAGCTAACTCACAAACATAATCATTAATTTATACAAAATACGAGGTAAGGTACACAATATGATCAAAAAATGTAACAACAACAACAAAAATTAAAATTTTTACGGGCACAAATATAAACTATAGTTCTCACCCCCAACCTAAACTGAACAGTCCCTAATATTTTGAATTTACCAATGTATGGATCTTAGAGATGAGGTTAAAAGGTAGAGATCTGTTCATCTGGCGAAACCTGTCTGCTTTCTTGAGTGGTGATGCAACGTCTTATGATTTGATCCTTATAGTACTGGAACATGTACGGATCTCCCCTCAGAAATTTCTTTTTGTCTATGATGGTAAAAGACAGAGGGAGCATACCAATAACAAGGAAGTTAGTAATATCAGCATACCATGGTGTCTCATCAATCGTGAATAGTTGTTCATTAGAAATTTTTTCATTTATTGGCAGTCTATCCTCGTGAAATTCATACGTTAATCTAGACAGATAATCTGCCACCATATTCTCATCACTCTTCTTGTCCTTAATGACTAGATCAAACTCTTGGAGTAAAAGTATCCATCTTAAGAGTCTTAGTTTGACATCCTTCTTTGTGAGTAAGAATTTTAATGCTGCATAGTCAGTGAACACAATAACAGAAAAACCAACAACATAAGAGCGAAAATTTTTAGAGCAAAAAATACAGCAAACAATTCTTTTTCAGTTGTTGAATAATTCATTTGAGCATCATTCAGAGTTTTATTTGCATAGTAAATCACATGTGAATTTTTAACCTTTCTTTGTCCCAACACAACACTTACAACATAATCATTTGCATTACACATTAGTTCAAAGGGTAGAGTCTAGTTAGGGAGTTACATTATTGGAGCAGAAATTAACATACTCTTAAGCTTTTTAAAAGCTTTCAAGCATGTTTCACTCCACACAAAAATTATGCCCTGACTCAGGAGATGACACATGTCTCCATGTCATTTGAACCATCAATGACTCTTCTAATTTTCTATCGCACAAAACGATTAATCAAAGTATCAAAATAGCATGGTGTCTCAGGGTAATCCTTACTCTGCCCATTCACTATCCAGTCTAATCGATCAAGTACGCGACTAGAAATTAGTTCAGAACACTTATTATATCTTTTCTCATGAAAGACTTTGCCACACTGTTTACATGCACCAAGCCTTTTGGCACAACGATGTTTAGCAAATGTGTTTCTGCCACACAATGGTTTCGCTTGTTGTTCTTCGGATTTCAGCTTTCCTTACCAGTCTTGCATTTCTCACGATCACAGTATGCACATTAGATGGAAAAGTGAGTAGAACTCCCAAATTAAAACAAAAAAGTTTAACATTCATGTTTTCTAAGTTTTAAAACTCACTATTTGGTTCTTTAATGTCTGTCATTCATACAAACGATTGAAGCTGACTCACAAACATAATCATCAATTTATACAAAATACGAGGCAAGGTAGACAATATGATCAGAAACAACCACAACAACAACAAAAATTAAAAATTTTATGGGCACAAATATGAACACATACAATCCCACATACACATCTGTTCGACTGAAATTTATGGGTAGCTTCACTGAAAACTCATCCGCTAGGGTAAACCCAGTGGTTCAACGTCTTGTTGCATACGCTAAATGTAACTGACGGACCTACAAAAATGGCATTAGAAATAGATTTTTAATTGTTGTATTACTAGAGACTAGCAATATTTACGTTGGGGTGTGATTAGTTGTTAAAATTAACATATCATCATGTTTTTAAGACTAATTAAGGTCCAAAGGCAAAATTTCATGTAACATCAACATATTTTGGAGCAAAATTGGATAAAGCTTGGACCAAGGCAAGAATGTTCGAACACTAATCCACGTTTGAATGTTCTCTTAAATTATTAAAGATTAAACTGTTGGAGTACTGAGTCATGACTTGTTGCAGCTAAGAGGAAAAACACTTGAGTATCACGTTCGAAGGCCAACTAATGTTCGAACGTCCCCTTGAATTACTTGAGGACCAGGATGCTGAGTGCAAATTGTCAAGTTGTGCATGGAGTGTGGAAATGGATTTTCAAAGAAGACCACAGGCCACTTGAGTGGGAAGGTCAGACCTCCACATGACATTCGAACGCCTATCAAGCAAGACAGAAATAACTTTCGAACATCAGACAATGTTCGAACGTTGTCCCTAGACAGGCTGAAGAGTGGTTGATCTTCTCTCCGGACATTAGGACTTTCACTTGGACTTTCAAGGCCTTTTACTATTTCTACACACTACCTAGCCCCCCTCCTTTTTTGCCTATAAATACTCTCATTGTGGGAGCTTCAAGGTGTGATTCTTTGAAGTTGGATTGACACTAGACCAATATTTTCTTAGTTTGTTATTAGGCTTAGCCTTTTAATTACATGTATAGAGGGAGATAGATCACTTTTGGTTAAGGAAGAAACCCTCCAAAAGTGTCTAGCTTTCTTCTAGTTTCAATAGTTGTTTCATTCACTTTCATTGCTTGAGCTTCTTTTTTCCCTTAGAGGAGTGAAGTTCTTCCACTTTTCTAAAGCTTTGCCAAAACTGTGAAGGGTGGAACGTGATTTACTCATTCTTTGTCAAAGATTGGCTCCTTGCTTATTGTGCTACCTTGTGACTCCTCTACTTGGAGGGATGAGCATCACTCACATTTCTAGCTTTATCAAAGCCATGAAGAATGAGTAGTTTCTCATTCACTCTTTAGTAAGAGGTGATGTACATGTATAAGTTATCCATAAGTTATATATGTACAATTTCAATTAAGCTTAATGCATTATATTCCCTCTGCTTATTGAATGATTGATTGTATCTAGCAAAGTTAAGGTGCTTTGTATAACCAAGAGTACTTTCTATAAAATAGATAACTCTTGCATAAAAAGACTCATTGGTTCAAGGCAAGTACCCCGCTAGATCTTCATGACTTTCCTTCAATCTTTACCATTATTATGCTTCAATTAAATGAAAATGAAATACTAATGTCATGGTTGGATTCCTTGTAAAAACACTTGCTTGTTTGTAGACGGGTTCAGCCTCAGCATAGACAATTCTTGTAAACTTCTAGAAAGACATCGGAATCATGCTCTTAATTTTCACAATCCATCTTTATTTTCTGAATAACTTGTTGACATAAGGGTTAATTGAGTGATCAAGCACAAGTATAATAAACCAAATGATTAACTATATGTCCAAATCCTCAAACTAAAGAGTGACTTTTTTACATTTGAGCTAATCTTATATTTTGTCAAGAAAATCTTCTTGGAAAGAATTCTACATTCTGTCCAGAAAATCCCATACACCACACCACTTCAAATCTCAAGGATTACAATCATTTGGTCTCCACCACTGCTTATTTTGAAACACCAACAATAGTTCTTAGTGGATTCGAATCCGAACTCAAACTAGATCATTACTACAACTTAACCGCCTGCACTTGAGTGTACACAATTCGGATCAAATCATTCCCCACCACCTTGAAGGGGTCTGCTCGACAATGGTTCAGGAAGATCAAACCCTTCTCTATCCATTCTTTTGCAGAGTTAAGCAAGGATTTTGTCTTCCACTTTATTAGGGGACAACAACACTAGAAGCTAGTTACCCACTTGCTCACCATCAAGCAGGATCGGGATGAAAAGACTGAGGAGCTACCTTACTCGTTTTAACGAGTAGGCTCTTCAAATCGAGGAGCCAGACGACAAAGTGACCATGGCTGCCTTTATCGCAGGTCTCTGCTCCTCCAATTTCATGTTCTATGTCCTGAAAAAGCCATCATCCAGCATGCCCAAGTTACTGTCAAGGGGCACAAAAGTACATGAACATCGAGGATGTCACCAAGGCCAGACGAGGTGAGTCCTCCTGTAAGGCCGAGAAGAGGAAGGACAAGTAGGAAGCAAAGAACAAAATGAATAAGACAGAGAGAATCTCTGTCAAATACTGCCTTGGTCCCCTGCCTCTAAGAGAGCGGCAAGCCTTTGTGTCGCTCAATGATTTCGTGGAGCATATTCTGTTACAAATACAGGATGATCCTACAGTAAGCTAGTCAGAGAGGATGAAAACCGATCCGAACTGGAGGAGCCCAAACAAGTACTGCCACTTCCATCGCGACCACGACCATGATACTAACGACTGCTTTGATCTTAAAAGGCAGATCGAGGAGTTTACACAACGTGACCAGTTGAGGCAGTATGTTGCTGGTAGAGGACAAGCCCCGCCACCTGGTCAGGACCAAGACGACAGAGAACGCTAACAACCCCTCAGAGAAATTCAGACAATCTCCTGAGGACTAAGAGGAGGAAGCGACTCCAACTCCACCAGGAGAGTCTTGGCCCACCTATGGGACACCAAACACCTAAAGATTTTATCTATCCTTTATTGTTTCAGTTGATTTATTTTGTGATTTATTATTTTATGAAATAAAACTTTGCGAAGATTATTGTGTCCATAACTATCTTGTTTTGTAAAGTTTGTAAACAACTTTATAAAA
>JAHQCQ010008857.1:0-14091 GCA_023539305.1 Ilex asprella
TATATATATTTATATACATATATATATATATATGTTGTCAGATTATTTGTTCTTTTTTATCGTGTTAAGATTTTACATCTATTTTTGTTATTTTTTTTTCTTTTTCGATTTTGTGTTTGTGTTTGATACTTATTTTTTTTCATATTCGGTTTTGCGTCTTGTAGTTTTGCTTGTTCCTTTAATATTTGCTTGGTTTTTTTCCTTCTTGTTTTTGTTTGCTTCTTTCTTTCTTTTTTTCCTTATTTCATATTTTTCTTGTTTTCTTGTTTCGGCCTGACTTTTTTTTTCTTGTTTCGGCATGCTTAATTTTTTTTACTAGTTTCATTTTTTGTTGTTTTTTTTTTCTTGTTTCAGTTTCACTTGGTTCGTTTTTTTTCTTATTTCGTAAATATACTTATGCATTCAAATTAATTGTCTTGCTTCATTATTTTTTTCCTTACGATGACTTCTTTCATTAAATGAGTATACATAGAATGAGTGAGTTTAACTATTAATGGGGTGTATATAGCATGAGATGAGTTTAGTTACTAATAGAGTGGGTATAAAATGGTGAGTTTAGTAGTTTGATAATGAGAAATTAAATAGGGTGAGACTGAAGATTTATGGGATGAGAATAGTCTCACCCAATAAAGAAAGGTGGACATTATGGCATGTCTTTATTTGAAGACTTTGTGGCATTAAGATCATGAATTTAAAAATGGCTAGACCTAGACGTTTTGAGTTATTGGTAATCTCTAGAGTCAAGTCATAAGAGATATATGAATCATTAATACAATAATCATAACATTGATGGTTTGCGTTTGATTGAACTAGAGAAAGAATTAGCCGAAGTGTGCGTAAGCTGATCCAGACACCTTATCCCTATACATGCAACCCCCAAAAAAAAAGGGTTGGACCCTTAACAAGGATAAACTACCTCAAATTATGAGATTAAATCACCAATTTGGACAGCCCAACGACCATCTCTGTAAATGTGTACTATAGTACTGCTGGTCTTCTTCCCCGTCTAGACTTCTATATGTCACAAGAACATTCATGGCTACGATAAGTGTCTTTGAGCCACCGGTATTGAACGAAGTTGCAGATTCCATTCTCGATCTGATTGAAAGACCATGTCACATGGTTCGCCGGGATGTGCGGCCATCATCCTCCCAATTTGGAATTTGGAGATTGACTGGTCGCTAGATAATTCATAATGAAGATTTTATATGATAATACGTAAACTGATTTTTTTTTTTTTGGGCATTGGAAAGTAATTGTTTTTAGAGACTTAATTGAGAACCTCGTGATTCATAACTATTTTAGATCGTGTCTCGTACGATTTTGTGAAGAAATTGGTAAATTATATCACACATCACCCTTCGTTATTTTGTTGATTTTTGTTTATGTGGATGAGTTGACTTACAAATGGCAATTGGAGTAACTCCAAGGGCAAAACGATGAGGGGGCATATTTTGTTGCGTGCACAAGTTAATCCATGAAAATATTAATTATCCCATGGTTTTTTCTAGTATAAATAACCTCAAAAGCTCCCATGAATCGCTCAAAAGTTAAGACATTATGGCAACTTCGTTCCATCCGCTTGTGTTCATGCACTCGCTCTCCATACTGTTGAGTTCTTCTCACATAGTATTCACCAACTGTTATTCTTTTGCGCAACTACTATGCCATGAGAATGAGAGATCTGCCTTGTTGCAATTCAAGCAAAGCCTTTCAATCAATAGGAATGCTTATGTCGATCCTTATGCTTATCCAAAGATTCGTTCTTGGACACTTCAAGGAAACAATAGTGATGATTGTTGTTCGTGGGATGGTGTTGAGTGTGATGACGACTCTGGTCATGTGATTGGCGTTGACCTCAGTAGTAGCCTTCTGTACGGATCAATCGATTCCAACAGCACCCTCTTTGGCCTTGACCAAGATCCTCTCCCAAAATCAAGGAAATCCCACGGGTGCAAGGCAAGGATCTCGCCACAGATACCTTAGATATAAGAATTTCATTATAAATACGGTTCAGAGCCTCCATCGAGAGGGGGACCAATGGTACCAGAAAAACATGTTGCAAACAACATTCGCCATTGAAATAGATCTCCGGAGCAAGAGACTCCATTGGAGAGTGGACTAGCCGAACTCCCGAGCTTGGTGAACCACCATATGTTCTTTGTTTAATCATTCCCTATCCCCTAGAATTGCCACTCTCATATTTATGAGCCCAGTAGCTCAGATCTAGCCTTATTCACATATTCATACATTCTGCTCACCCACGTAAAAATTACACCATCGATTTGGCGCCTTCTGTGGAAACAATTGTTCTTGTTACAAGTACACTAATTCATCAGTAACTGATGATCTCAACTTGCAACATGAGCAGAAGTCAAATGAATTCTCTACGGACACAGAACCAGCAGGAAGTCACCAGTGGAAGACAACAAGAGAACCTTCATGATTTTGTGCCCATTGCAGGAGACAAGCCTCCTGAGGGGAATCCCCTTACCAATAATGAAATGGATGCACTCCGCTTAGCCAATCAGCGTCTATTCCAACAAAATGAAGAGCTCTTAAAACTCTTGCAAGGCCCTCAGCAGGCGCGACCAGTCCAGGGAGGTCTTACACAAGGGGATTTCTATTATTCTTCTTTACTTTCCTCTCGTGTTAGGCTTCTTTCTACTGTTACTCATTGCGCTTTTGTCAACACCTTTTCCCTTTTTTTTAGTTGTTAGTGGTTCTCCTATTGTAATTCCATTAGTTCGTGATTCAATAAATGGTGGAAATATATAACTAGGAATAGCAAAATGAAATCAGTATATCGAGCATACTGTTATTGTGGTGTACACAATTTTTTCGAAACAAAAAAGTAATTCTATCATGGCCGGTTTGTCTAAAGTGTTAATCGAGTTGAAACTTTCCAAGCAATGTTATGCTTGGGATGAATTCTAGTGAACCATCACTTATTTCAAGCTCGACTTGAGCTTAACCTCTTGGTTGAGGTTATCTTTGAGCATCAAAGTGTTATCTTGGAGCCATTGTTACCAAATTGTACATTCACATAGAAAAAGCAAATTGCCTTTGCACATCGATTACATGTCTCGAAGATTCATAGGCCAATTTTCTTGATTTACTTGATCTGTTATCCACATTCTATATAGTATTCAAATTGAAATTATTTAAAATATGAAAATTTACCCAATAGGTGTCACCTTCATATTGGATGACATTTTATCCTCATCGATAACAATTAAGGGTGGGGCTATTCTCACCCTACAAATCTCCATTCACACCTCATTTAATTTCTTATTATGAAACTACTAAGCCCATTTTTTTTATATCCACCCCATTCATAACTAAGCCCACTCCATACTATATACACCCCATTAATAGTTAAACTCACTCATTTTATGTACACCCCCTTTAATAAAAGAAGTCATCATAAAAAAAATAATGAAAGAAGATAATTAGATTGAATGTATAAATATAATTCCGAAACAAAAAAAATAAGAGAACCAAGCAAAACTAAGACAAGAAAAAAAAAACAACCAAAAAAAAATAAGTAAAAAAACCAAGCATGCTAAAACAAGAAAAAAAAAATAAGCAGACCGAAACAAGAAAAAATGAATGAAACAAAGAAAAAACATAAAGAAAGAAGCAAACCAAAACAAGAAGGAAAAAAAAATCAAGCAAAGATTAAAGGAACAAGTAAAAGTACAAGACTCAAAACCGAATATGAAAAAAACAAGCATCAAGCACAGACACAAAATAGAACAAGAAAAAAATAACAAGCATATATATATATATATAGACATATAAATTCTAAATAAAAATTTATTAAACTTGACAGAGATATTAAAACATACCGAAAATAATAAAAATACCTATAACAAACATGAAATCAAACATAGAATTAAATTGAGAAGTAATACTAACATGTATCTCATTGAAAAAATTCATATTGGAAAAGTATTTTTGTGAGTGCATGATATGAGATAGAGAATGAAATCATAATTATGATAACATATAAAGTGAGTTTACTTATTAAAAAGGGTGTACGTAGCATGGAGTGGGTATAGAAGGGATAAGTTTAGTAGTACGATAATGCGAAGTTAAATATGGTGGAAATGGAGATTTGTGGGGTGGGAATAGCCTCACCCAACAATTAAAAGGTGCTCAAGCTAGCTGAGTTAAATAAAATTCAACAACGGTAAGTTTTGGCTAGATGGGTAGGAGTCACGTTGTGTCTTGAATCAGGAAGTTTCCTTTTATTAAACAAGTGAGACAATATTAGTTTTTGTTTATTATATATATTTAGTTTACTTACATTATTACATTTTGCAGATGCAATGTGGTATGAATTAAAAAGCCTTCGCTTTCAAAACATATATCATGAACTAGACAATTGAAAAAGACCTGATCGTGCTGGTCTTCTTTCCGTTGTAGACGTTTATGTGACAAGAACATCTGTGGTTAAGAGTCTTTGAACCACCGGAATTGAATTAAGCAAATTCCATTATACGGTGGAAAGATCATGCATGCCCACTTTAGTAATTTGTTAGGGCACAGAGCAGTCACCCTTCCAACTTGAATTGGTGAACAATTCATGTTCAGTTCGTAACTCTTGAATTGGTGAACAATTTATGTTCAGTTCATAACCCTTGAAAAATCAAATAAATAGTACGGCGTCTATCTTTCTATCTATTTATGTTCATGTGCTTTCTCTTCACTTCACACTCGTGTTCTCATTGAACATATGCCTTGTTGATTGAAAAGTTAAAGGACGAAAAAATAGAATAGAGAATCATGTTTTGTTAGGAAGAAAAATTGAAAGGAAGAAAAAGTGGAAGGATTTGTCTTCGAAACAACACAATAAAACTTATCCCTCTATAGTTGGACGGAAAATAGAAGGAAATATAATTATCTGTGTTGAAATATAAATTATTTGTCTTAATACTCTTAATATAAACAAATATCCTACTGTATCCTTCAAACTTTTTTTTCTTCCACTTTTCCATCTTTTCCAAAAAAGGGCCCATTAATGTATGCCTTTTAAACCAGGAGGAGCAAGCTTGGCGACCTTGGGTGGCAGAAGAAAGATGAATCAACACTATCAAAGTGCATTTCTTCAGTTACCTGAAACTCAAGGTATTTTCTGTATACCTCTCTACAAACTAAAGGTGGATCGAAAGATAGAAAGAGAGAAAGTAAGAGTGAAAAAATCATTTTTTTCCAGAAGAAACTAAAAAACATAGATGCATTTTTTCCATTGTATTGTATCTATACATGAGATTAATGTATACGTAATATGTAATAAATCAATATAATACATGCATATATTAAGGAATATAACGGTAAATAATATTTTTTTTGAACATACACAAGTTACTTTCCTTCCACTTTAGAGAGATAGATTTCGGTTAGTTGGAAGAAAGACTAATTCTTCCACATTTTCATTCTAACCAAAAATGATTATTTATCCATTTGTTTCATTTTTTATCACATCAAACGGATCATAAAATTATTATTTCAACGTTGTTGAGTCCCACTCTGAGATCCGGGGGGGTCATGCACAGTCTCAGTCTGCTATAGATGTCTTTTCCCTAGCTTTGATGTCTAGTGGCTTAGAGGATGCTGGGTTTGAGGGTAATCCGTTCACATGGACGAATGGATGGACTTGGAGGAGATTAGATAGAGTAGTGGTGAATGCTCAATGGAGTTCTTATTTGTCCGTGTTTCGGGTGGCTCACCTGAATCGGACTTGTTCAGATCACTCACCACTGCTGATTTCTGGAGATCAGCGTCAGAGCAGAGGCCCGAGCCGGTTCAAGTTTCTTCACACTTGGACCAGGCACAGAGATTTTCTAGAGGTTGTGCGGCAGAGCTGGACCCTTTCTATGTTCGCTTCGGGGATGTCTGCATTTCAATCGAAGCTTATTCGATTGAAACAAACCCTGAAGGTCTGGAACAAGGAAGTGTTCGGTAATGTGTTTCAGCGAGTTCAGGAGGCAGAGGCTGAGGTAAGTAGGAGAGAGGTGGCCCATGATTAGTCAGAGTCTCCTTCAGATCGGACTGCCCTTCATAAGGCTAGGGCTGAGTTGCAGCAGGCTTTACAGTGTGAGGAGTCTTTTATGAGACAGCAGTCCCGTGTACGTTGGCTTCGAGAGGGGGATTTGAACACCCGTTTCTTTCATGCTTCGGTGAGGAAGAAGCGGCATGTTCTTTCAATCCATCGGATCCGGGGTGATGACGCAGAGTGGATTACTGAGCCTGGTGCTATTGGTGCTTCAGCAGTATCCTTTTTTCAGGGATTGTTCTCTGAGGGGGCTGGTCAGGTTGAGTTTGCAGACTTTGCGTCTATTCCAGCTATTGTGACTGATGAAGATGATGCTGGGTTGTGTGCTATGCCGACTTTGGAGGAGGTAAAACAAGTCGTGTTCTCTATTGATTCAGATAGTGCGCCAGGGCCGGATGGATTTTGCAGTCGCTTTTATCAGTTTTGTTGGGACATTGTGGGAGCAGATTTGCTTGCTGCAGTTCATGATTACTTTCAGAGTTCTCCTATGCCTCGGGAATTCATGAGTACGTTAGTAGTCCTTTTGCCCAAGAATGAGTCACCTTCTACTTGGGCAGATTTTCGTCCGATCAGTTTATGTAACGTGAGCAACAAGGTGTTGATGAAGATTCTCGTCTCTCGTCTTTGTTGTCACGTATCATATCACCGACGCAGAGTGGGTTTGTGCGGGGCCGAGTGTTACAGGACAGTGTACTTTTGGCTCAGGAGTTGGTGCATGATTTGGGGAGAAGCTCACGCGGTGGGAACGTCGTGCTGAAGCTAGATATGGCTAAGGCGTATGAAAGGATGTCTTGGACATTCGTACTCCAGATATTGCGAGCTTTTGGGTTCTCTGAGGATTGGATTTCTTTGGTTCGGCGGGCTATCTGGGGGCCATGGTTTTCTGTGATGGTGAATGGGGTCAGTCAGGGCTTTTTTCAGTCACAGGGGGGGCTGCGGCAGGGTGACCCCCTTTCTCCTTGTTTGTTTATCATTGCTACAGAGTATCTGTCTAGAGGCTTGGACTCTTTGTATGCTCGGTTTTCGGGGGTGGCTTATAGTACTGGAGTTGGGGTATCGGTTTCCCATTTGGCATTTGCTGATGACATTATTATTTTTGCTAATGGGTGCCGATCGAGTTTGCAGCGAGTTATGGATTTTCTTCACCACTATGAGGCTGTCTCTGGTCAGTTAGTTAGTCAGGCCAAGAGCAGTTTTTATATTAGTTCGCGTGCATCGCATTCTAGAGAGGTGATTGCACGACAGATCACTGGTTTTCAGAGGCGTGACCTTCCGTTTATTTATCTGGGGTGCCCTATTTACTTGGGTCATCTACGGATCTCGTACTTTGATGAGATGATTCGGAAAGTGCGTGAGATGATTTCTGGATGGGCGAATCGCTTGCTCTCCTTTGGAGGTAAGCTCACTTTGATTCGTCATGTGCTCGCGTCGATGCCTATTCACTTATTTCACGTGCTGAGGCCTTCTGCGGATGTTTTTCACCAGTTAGAGAGGTTGTTCACTCGTTTCTTATGGGGGGACACAGCTACACATCGGAGGATTCACTGGTGTCATTGGGCTGAGGTATGTTTCTCTGTAGAGGAGGGCGGCTTAGGGGTGCATTCTTTTTCTGACTTAGCTGAGGCTTGTGAGGTGAAGCTCTGGTGGAGTTTTCGTGCTCAACAGTCACTTTGGTCTACTTTTATGAGGGCCAAGTACTGTAGGTCCACCCATCCTGGGCTGATTGAGTTTCGTTACCCAGCTTCACCTCTTTGGAGGCGGTTGTGTGGGATTCGATCCGTGGTTGAGCCGAGGATCAGATGGCTAGTACGGTCTGGTGAGGTCAGTTTTTGGTATGATTGTTGATTGGGGGATTACCCATTAGCTTTAGTGTATCCGGGGGTAGCTTCTGGGGTTCCTGTTTCTAATTACTGGGCGGGTCGGCAGTGGGATAGAGGTCGATTGTTGGGGGTTTTACCTTCTTCAGTTGTTGAACAGATTGTGCAAATTCCGATTCCGGATCAGGGGGTTGATCAGATGAGATGGAGGTTGTCTTTGGATGGGGATTTTTCATTGAAGACGGCTTGGGCTAATATTCGGGGTGTGGCTCCAGTTCGGCCTGAGTTTTCTTGTGTCTGGCAGAGGCATATTCCGACTCGGATCTCCTTCTTTATGTGGCGGTTGTTTCATGGTTTCCTGGCCATAGATGATGGTTTAGAGAGACGATGTTTTCATGTAGTATCCCAGTGTGTGTGTGGTGGGGCTATTGAGACTCTTAGGCATCTTTTTCTGGATTGTTCGCTTGTAGTTCAGGTGTGGGGTCATTTTTATCGGATGTTTGGAATCAGATGTCGGCCGTTTCAGTCTCCTTATGATTTGATGCTATATTGACGGCATTGTGCTCCTTCCGCAGGTCACGTGCGGGTACTATTACCGTGCTTCATTCTGTGGCACTTATGGAAGGCGCGTAATGCCTATAGGTTCGATGACCAGGCTTTTCAGGCGCCTATTATGATTCAGAGGGTTTTGACATATATGCAGTTGATTGAGCTGGCTTTTGGGTTTACTCCGAGTCAGTTGCGTCGGGATGAATTAGTTGAGTTTGTGGGTTCTCTTAGGGTCTTGGTTCCTCGACCTAGACCTCTTCGCTTGGTTGCTTGGACTCGTCCTGTAGCGGGTTGCCTGAAGATCAGCGTTGATGGTTGTTCTTAAGGCAATCCGGGGCTGTCTGCGGCAGGGGGTGTTATTAGGGACCACGAGGGTCGAGTACTTAGGGCTTTTGGCTTGTTCTTGGGCCATCAGCCTATTCTATATGCGGAATTGCAGGCTGTTTGTGCTGGGTTGGAGTTAGCTTCAGATCTGGGAGTTTCAGAGTTGGTAGTGGAGTCAGATTCAGCTACAGTGGTTTCTTGGGTTTCCTCTCAGGGTACTGGATGCTGGGTTTGTGCTTACCTGCTTGCTCGGATTCGGCTTATGTGTGCTTCTCTCTCGGCTCGCGTCTGCCACGTCTTGCAGGAGGCAAATCAGGCTGCAGATTTCATGGCTAATTGGGTTTGCTCTCAGCAACTCAATCAGCGATTCCCTGATTCGTTATCCCTTCCTTCTGGGATTGCTGGCATCCTCGCCTTGGACGTTCGACAGATCCCTCACGCGCGTTGTTGAGTTTTATTTTAATTGATGGTTTCTGTTATTTTGTTCTGTGGGGATTCCCCACTTCGTTTTTCTATTTATTTATTTTTCATGTTTTTGGTGGTGAGTCACCACCTTTTTTTGTTTGGTTTTTCTTCCACTTCTGGAGGCTTGGCTCTATGTCCTCCTCCCTTGTACAATTTTCCTTTTAGTTATATATACATGTAGGGGTCTTGCCAAACCCCCCACCCACATTAGGTGGCATTAAAAAAAAAAAAAAAGCTCATCCACTATATTTTCTCCACAAAGTTCTCAAACGTTAGATTAAAGAAAGGGGAAGATTTCACTTTATCTTGAATCATAATTTATCTTCATATGTAAAAGTTTTTTATATTATAAATTTTTATCTAGACAACTTCGTGATGGCTGTGAAGCATACATACATAAAAAAAAACTAAAATATCTATCTCCCATATGTATCGAAGACGACAATGTCTTAGATATGACATGACATGTATCGATACAAATGTGTCTCAGATATGATTTGATACATAATTTTACGGCTAAATACATGTTGAATTATTTTAAAATATTTGTTGATGCCTTAAAGATACGTCAATTATATATGTTTGGTACTTCTAGGATACCAGGTGAAACGCGAGGACTAAGGCCCTGTTTGTTTAATGTTTTTGTCCCTTGTTTTGTGTTTTTGTTTTCAATTTTTGTCAAAAATGAAAACAAAAATATGTTTGGTAATTGTTTTTGATTTTGTTTTATTTTCGGTGTATTGGAGACAAAGACAAAAAAATGGGAACAAAAAATTTTTGTTCTAGGAAACACGCGAAACAAAAACACGCGTTAAAAAGTTTAATGAGATCCGAATTTCGAACTTGCTTAGCAGCAAAAATAGATTTTGTTCTGTTTTCCTATTTAAACCCACTCATTTCTCCCTCATATCCTGGCTCACTGGCTCACTCTCGCTGGCTCACTCTCTCACTCGCTGGCTCACCATCACCGACATCTCCTCTCCTCTCTCTCACCGACGGAGGTAAGCCCCTGTTCTTTATCTCTTTTTCTCCCTCTCTCATCTCATCTCCTTGCTCTCTCTCTATATATATACACACAAATCTGTGTGTACATATGTATATATACATAGATCTGTGCATATATGTATATATGTGCACAGATCTGTATATATATATGTAGATATACAAAGATCGGTGTACATATATGTATATATGGCCCAGTGGATGCTATATTTGTGCCCATTGGTGGTGGTGGTCTAATAGCTGGTATTGCTGCCTATGTAAAGAGGGTTTCCCCAGAGGTTGGTTGATTTTTCTGTTGCAAATGAAATTATTTTCTTGTTGGCTCAGTTTTTTTTTTTTTTTTTGATTTTTTTATTAGACATATTAGTTTGTGCAAAACTTTCAATTTTCTAAACACATTTATTTTGTAACTGTTCTATTTTTTTTTCTTGGCAAGGCTTTTTTAAGTGTTCTGTTGAAACTATGAAAATTGTTGATCAGTATGAGGAAGTAAAGGAACTTGTATAACACTGCATATAGGTGTGAATATAGATACTTTACACAGCCATACATATGGATCATCATATAGGTTCATAAATAGGTGAATGTATATTTTTACATTGTTATATGTACGTCATAGTCGACCCCAAAAATGTTGGGACAAGGTTTCGTTGAGTTGAGTTGTTATATTTATGTGCTTGGCATGTACAAATGCAATTTATATTTATTTTTCTGGGCACTTAGACATCAAGCACTTGAACAGCAATCATCTGCTGGTAGAATGGTTTGTGGAAAATGAAAAACATCTCTGTGAGCCAATTGTCTGCTGGTAGAACTGTTTGTGGAAAATGTAAGCTATGTGTACTTTCTCAAATATATGACCAAGATATGTTATGTGCAGACAAAGACCTGGAAGGTGAAAATTTCTTCCAGGAAAATGTTTTCACTGAAACAAATGGATGGTATTCGAAATTTAAATTGTATATTTTAAATGTTTTTGGATTTTAATTATGTAATTTATTTTTCCATGTCCCACTTATCATTTCGTGTGTTCCCTCTTTCTATCTTTGTTTCTCTATTTTGACAGATTTATGTAGAACCAGTGAGACAAATAACTCCAGTTTCCAATTAGAATCTGCTTATCTTCTCATTCCTCCCTCTGCTTCTTCTTTTTGACAATGTTAATTCATGTTTATAAGTTGTGACTCTATGTTCTAACCCTATTAATGTCCTAGTTCCATCTTGCAACCGTCTGTTTGAGAAATAAAAATACTTAGCTCGACTGTTAACTTGCTCAGAGTTTAAGGTCTAGGCTTTGTTAAGTTGTGTTGAACCGGTGGGCAGCTTCTTAACTAGTAATCAGTAAGGTAGCAGAAAATATGGGCCACTTGCCGATGGTGTAGCTGAAAATATGGGTTTGCAGATGGTGTAGCTGTTAAAGTAGTAGGTGAAGAGACGTTCCGTTTATGCAAAGAATTGGTAGACAGGGTAGTTCTTGTAAGTCGTGATGCTATCTGCGCTTCCATCAAGGTGAACCTCTTTTCTCGTGGATCTTTATCTTTTAGTTATGACACCTGGTCTGCGAGTCATTGTTGTTACTGTCTTTTTGTTGGACTATCGGCTTGTGCGGACCAATAAGAGGCGACTTTCAAATCTGTGTACTGAATGTCATAAATTGAAACTCTGTTTCCATTAGATTTGTGTCATGGGTAAACAGTAGGATTTTGTGATGAATAAGGGTGTCAAACTACCTTTGCTAGATTGTCTTGGGTTTCGGTGTTGAAACTGTTTTTCTTATAGTTAGTTACAACCTTACAGGTTATTGTAGGGATGTCTGGCTCTGGCACAGATCCTCTAGTTATTGTTTTTTCCTGTGATTTCTACTCAGACACCTGTTATTTATTTTTTTCTTTTGTTATGTCTACTTTTACTCAGGCACCCGCGATCTCCTTGCAACGAGAGCTAGGCCGCGGATTGGGTGTGTAAGGGACTACCCATCAAAGCTCCAATTTCGGGTTTTAGAGGAAGTGAACTTGTCTCCAAGGCCTGCTGTTTTTTCCTCTCCATGGAGATCAACCACTCATAGTCCAATGGTTCCAACTCAAACCAACTTGTGTAGAGAAACAATAGGCAGGAGGCCACTCACTTCAGATCAATCCATTCTCTCCCAAACCGCAAGACCTTAAAGTTATAGAGATGGAAACAGAAATCTTGACTGATTGTTGTCTTGCTAAAACTGACAAGATTTTAAAGTTTTTTTTGCATTCTTTCATATACTTTTTTTTTTACTTAAATTCTTTTGTAGATCTTGTAGTGAAAGATTGAATGAAAATATTGATTTCTATTTTTTTCAGATAGTCTCTTTTCTCTTCTTATTTGTGTGGTTAATCGACCATGAGAGAAGAAAGTGGGGATGAAGCATAATGATGTTTAACAATATGCAAAGAGATGCATAGAAAGTTGAGTTTCATTTTTAAAGGAATAGTCTGCTCTAGAACCTTTAGAATAGTTCTACTCCAGCTCTTCTGTTGTAGAATTTTGTGACAAGAGACTAGGGAATCCTTTGAGGACATGGGTTCAACATTACTTTAAACTTGTACAGTGGTAGATAGTGCGTACACACACAAACATCCACTTTTATTTCCTTGCTCTATCCACTTGGGATTATGAGTTGGACCAGTACCATTTAGCAATGCAGTATTGCTGGTTGTTTACGGAAATCTGCCTGGGCAAGATTGGTGTTTTATTGAAGGTCTTTAATTCATGATTGTAAATTATTTTTCATGAAATAAAGTGTTGATTTGTTTGAAAACAAAAAATGAGATAATATAAAACATATTTAGGATAAAATTTGAGCTAGTTACCAAACATGTTTTATGTTTTTATTCTCATAATTTGATAGACAAAAATGAATACTAAACATGTTTTCTGTTTCAGTATTTATCACAAAATAGAGACAAAAAATTGTCTCTGTTTTTTGTTTTTTGAAGACGCAAAAATAAAAACGTTACCAAACGACCCCTAAATATCTCATTTTCTTTAAAAACAAAATAGGACATTGAAGTAACTGAAATAATTATTTTAAAATAAAAACATGAAGTTCTTTTGCAAGAAAAAAAATATACTTTTTGATATCAACACAATTTACGCATTTAGCGTTTTATTTATTGAACACACTACAAGAAAAAAGAGTTTTTACGGTGGTAAAATGCTGTCATAAAATGTCTATTTGCCGTCACAAATACTTTTTGTGGCGGCATTGCCTCGCCATAATAAGTGTGGTCTCAAAAAGTTTTTACGGCAGCAAAAGTCTGTCTCAAATAGTATTTACGGCAGCAAGACTCTGTCGTAAATTAATTGTCACAAAAAAATCGATACTTTAGTTTTTATTACGGCGGCAAAAGTACTGCCTCAAATACCATATTTGGTTGTCGTAATAAATAGAAGATATATTTATGACGGTAACGATGCCGCCACAAAAAAATAATTTTTTTTAAATATTATGAACCGTTGGTAACCAATGTTATATACTCTGTGCATATATACACTCAATACAACTTTTTTTTTTTTTTGGTGGGAGAGGGGGGAAGGGGACTGAACCCTTGATCTCAAGAAGACAAAGCTCCCACAATGTAAGGAATACCATTAGACCAAAAACCCATTGGTATCCATACAACTACCCAATTTAATATATAAATAAACACAAAAGTAAATATAACCAACATTTCAAAAAACATAGAAATATTTTCATATAAAAAAAAAAAACAATCCCACAAGTTAAACAAAATATAAAGGATAAATTACACTCACACCCCCTGACATTTGAATTTATTACACGGATATCCTTTCACTTTTCAAAAATTACACTAAGACCCCTTGACATTTGAAACTTAT
>JAHQCQ010008858.1:0-14078 GCA_023539305.1 Ilex asprella
ATTAGTTATGTTATTACCTTTATTTTAATTTTCGGAGTTACTGTTCATGCCTTCCTTGCAGGCCAAGTTTAATTTACAATAATTATGTTATTTTCTATATTTTAGACTTTAGGAAATATTGTTCATGCCTTCCTAGGGGGCCAAGTTTTGTTGCCTATAAAAAGGCCATTTAGTGCAATGAATAAAACATCAATTATTTTAGAGTTCCATGCTTTGAGATCCAACAACAACATTGGAGAAACAAGCCAAGAAAGCCAAACTCAGGTCTATGGATGGAGAATCTAAACTCGTTGAGAACTCATGTCAAGAACCTAGATTATATTAAAATCTAAACCTGTTGAAGAACCAGTCTCAAGAACCCAGATTACAAGGAGGAACGCCACAAAGGTTGTGATCTACCTTTGATAAGTTCAAAAGTTCAATCAAGAACAAGAGGAGTAAACTCAACTCAACTCACAATCAAAATTCATTATGTATTGTCTCTCATTTATTCATTGCACTAAATGGCCTTTCATAGGCTACAAAACTTGGCCTCCAAGGAAGGCATGAACAGTAATTCCAAAATTTTAAAATAAAGGAAAAAACATAATTAATGTAAATTATAAAGGAAATAACGTAATTAATGTAGATTATTCTAGAAGATAGTCCTTCTAAGTATAGGAGTATTGGTCTTCAAGTTCCTTCCATGCTTGCGGTAAGAATCTCCCAATCTTTGACCCTTCTCCAAGCTTGATTAACACTTTCCAAAAGAGTGGCATGCCAAAGATGGAAAGATATCCCCAAGACCTTCCATAATCATCACAAGATTTGTGGGAATAATAGCACAAGATTTGAGGAATAATTCTAGAATCTTTGGCAGTCCATAATGCATGATAATTCTAGGCCATTTTTGGGACCAAATCTGGCCCAAGAGGTTTGGCCCAATGGGCCTCATGACCCGGCCCATTTGGATAGGGTCCAGCTTGAAGCTCTTCTTCTTTCCTAGGTGGATTGCACCAGTCCTTGCATTGCTTTCTTGATCTTCTTGATTCTTAATCTTGTAATTGCCCCATTTGGACTTGCAAAGGATCTTCAAGAGTAGGCCCACATTAGTTCTCATCAATTGGCTGATCCAAAATTCTTTATGGAAGCCTTGATGAGTGAGATGAGGCGTGTGATGAAGCTGGAACTAGAGAAGGTTCACGAACGGATAGATCGGATTGAGAATACACGTGAGCAACAGCCACAAAACATCCCTAATGTGCATAGAAGGGAAAAAGTTCAACTGAGGGAAGTGAGGGTTGAAGATGAAGAGCCTTATGGGGGTGGTTTTGACGAAGATGATTAGAATTCTATTGTTAGTCATAGGAGACATGGAGGGCGGTTTAGAGAAGCTAGGAATCGGGAAGATAACAACTTGGGCGGTATTAAGATGAAGATTCCATCATTTTAAGGTAGATCCGATTCTGAAGCATACCTTGAGTGGGAGAAGAAGATGGAGTTCATATTTGATAGTCACAACTATTCCAAAGCAAAAAAGGTAAAATTAGTGGTGATTGAGTTTTCTAACTATGCTATTACTTGGTGGGATCAGCTTGTTATAAACAGGAGGCAGAATAGAGAACGACCAATACAGACATGGGTGGAGATGAAAACGGTGATGAGAAAGCGGGTCATTCCAAGTTACTACTATCGACTGTTGTACAGAAAGCTACAACGTCTTCGATAGGGAAACCAAAGCGTGGAGGAAGATCGAGATGCCACAATAGCTAGGGTTTTACTTGGATTAAACTAGAAAATCCAAGATAAGGTAGAGATGCAGCATTATGTGGAGTTTGAAGATATGGTGCACATGGCCATCAAAGTGGACCAACAACTCAAGAGGGGTTGGGTCACGTGCAGCTCATAACTCTAGTTCTACCTCTTAGAAACCAAGTTATACCAAGCAAATAGACAAGTCACAAACGTCCAAATCTGACCGCAAGTCCGCAAACATTAGCCACGTTCCTCAAGGTAAATCTGACACTTCTACCTCCAGGAATCATGACATTAAATGTTTTAAATGTCAAGGCAGAGGACACATAGCAAGTCAATGTCCAAACAAGCTGGTCATGGTGTTGCAAGACAATGGTGAAATTGTGATCGACAATGAAGATTCCGACACCGATGACATGCCACCACTGGAGGACCTTTCCGTGGAGGAATATTTAGTCCCTGAAGCATTGACATTGGTGGCGAGGAAAGCATTGAGTGTGCATGCAAAAGAGGTTGATGAAGTGTAGCAGGAGAACATCTTTCACACTAGATGCTACATCAAAGACAAGGTGTGAAGTGTGATTTTATTAATGTTGGTAGTTGTACTAATGTTGCAAGCACAATTATGGTGGTAGTTGTACTAATGTTGCAAGCACAATTATGGTGGAGAATTGGGACTACCCTTGTTGAAGCACCCTAAACCGTACAAGTTGCAACGGTCAAATGATAGTGTTGAGATAACGGTGAACTAGCAAGTGTTAGTTGCATTTCGAATCGGTAAGTACGAAAATGAAGTGCTGTGTGATGTAGTACCGATACAAGTGGGCACTTATTGCTAGGTCGTCCATGGTAGTTTGATAGGCATGTGAAACATTATGGCTGTACGAACAAATACTCCCTTGTGCTTAATCAACGATCGATCACTCTTGTACCATTAACACCGCAGCAAGTACATGAGGATCAAGTGAGATTGCAAAAAGAGAGTGATCAAAAAAAAGAGAGTGAACAAAAGAAAAAGAATGAAAATCAGAGAGAGGCCGAAAAAAATGAGAGAGAAAAAGAAAATCAAAATTTGGCCATTGAGAGAAAATCATAGAGAAAACAAAAGAATTTACATGCAAAAGTGAGTGAAATTAAGCGGGCAATGTTTTCAAATCAGCCGATGATTGTACTTTTGCACAAAGAGGCATTTCTAAACACTAACGAACTTGACCTAGCTTTGCCTAGTTATGTTGTCTCACTTTTGCTGGTGTATGAGGATATCTTTCCTAAGGAAACACCACATAGGTTACCTCCAATCCAAGGGATTGAACATCAAATTGATTTTATTCCCTGTGCGACAATTCCAAACCGACCAGCCTATAGGAACAATCCTGAGGGGACAAAGGAACTTCTACAACATAAAGGTAAAGTATCGTCATCCTATTCCTTGCTTAGATGTTTTGTTAGATGAACTACACGGTTCTTGTGTATTTTCTAAGATTGATTTATAGAGTGGTTATCATCAGATTAGAATAAAGGAAGGAGATGAATGGAAAATTGCATTTAAAACAAAATATGTTTTGTATGAATGGTTATTTATGGCTTTTGGATTGACTAACGCTCTGAGCACCTTTATTAGACTTATGAATCATGTTTTGCGTGCATTTAAAGGCAGATTTGTTGTTGTCTACTTTGATTATTTACTAATTTATAGCAAAAGGTGGACGATCATGTAGTACATTTGAAATCTATTTTAGATGTGCTTAGGAAAGAAAACTTGTTTGCTAATCTAAAGAAGTGTACTTTTTACACCGATGAGATTGTATTTCTGGGATTTGTTAGTGCATAAGGTATACAGGTTGATGAAGAGAAGGTATGTGAAATCCAAGATTAGCCGAGTCCCACAAGTGTAGGTAATGTTCATAGTTATCATGGACTTGCTAATTTTTACAGGCGGTTCATGAAGGACTTTAGTAGCATAGCTGCACCACTTATCGATGTGATCAAGAAAAAATTTGAATTTAGATGGGGAGAAGAACAAGAAAAGCCGTTTCAATTAATCAAAGAAAAGTTGACCAATGCCCCTTTATTGTCTTAACCTAACTTTTTGAAAACATTTGAGATTGAATGTGAAGCTTTAGGTATTGGCATAGGAGCAGTGCTTATTTAGAAAGGATGACCAATTGCTTACTTTAGCGAGAAACTAAGCAGAGTAGCCTTAAACTACCTAACTTATGATAAAGGGTTGTATGCATTGGTTTGAGCTTTAGAGGCGTGGCAACACTACGTATGACCTAAGAAATTCGTGATTCACACCCATCATGAGTCCTTGAAACACATGAAGGGCTAGCACAAGCAAAACAAAAGGCATGCGCGTTGGGTAGAGTTCATTGAGACATTTCCATACGTCATCCGGTATAAGCAAGGTAAGAGGAATGTGGTTGCTGAAGCACTTTCTCGCATGTATGCATTACTCTCCTCACTAGATGTAAAATTGCTTGGTTTGAGCACATTAAAAATTTATACGTTGATGACCACGAATTTTGTGAGGAATACCAAGCTTGTGAGAAACCAGTTGTGGTAAGTTCTTTAGGCTTGATGGATTCATGTTTTGAGAGAATAAGCTATGCGTGCCTAATTGTTCCTTGAGAGAGTTGTTAGTGCAGGCATCTCATGGTGGGGGGGATTAATGGGACATTTAGAGTTGCAAAGACTTTAGCTGTTTTGTAGGAACACTTCTATTGGCCTCACTTGAAAAGATATGTTGAGAGAATTTATAGTATTTGTGTCACATGTAGGCAAGCTAAATCCAGAGTGCAGTCCAATGGTTTGTATACTCCTTTACCAATTCCTAGTGAGCCATGGATTGATATTTCAATGGATTTTGTGGTAGGATTGCCTAGGACTAAACTTGGGAGAGATTCAATTTTTGTGGTTGTGGATAGATTTTCTAAGATGGCACACATTATTCCATGTCACAAAATGGATGATGCTTCGCATGTTGCCAAATTGTTCTTTAGAGATATTGTGAGATTACATGGCATGCCTAAAACAATTGTTTCAAATAAAGATGTCAAGTTCTTGAGCTATTTTTGGAAGACATTGTGATGTAAACTAGGTACTAAGCCATTATTTCTTCTACTTGTCATCCACAAATTGACGGTCAAACTGAAGTTGAAAATAGGACTTTGTCTACATTATTAAGTGCAATCATTAAAAAAAAATCAACACATTGGAAGAATGTTTACCGCATGTTGAGTTTGCTTGTAACCGATCTGTTCATTCCGCTACTAAATTTTCACCATTTGAAATTGTGCATGGATTTAATCCTTTAACTCCATTGGATTTATGTCCTTTACCTTTTGACTGAGCATGTTAATTTAGATGGCAAAAAGAAAGCTGACTTTGTCAAGTAGATTCATGAGAAAGCAAGACTTAACATTGAGCAAAGAATGGAGCAGTATGCAGAACAAGCCAACAAGGGGCGTCACAAGCTAATTTTTTAACCTAGAGATTGGGTTTGGCTGCATATGATAAAAGAGAGATTTCTAGCGCAAAGACGATCCAAATTGCTTTTGAGAGGAGATGGTCCTTTCGAAGTCCTAGAGAGCATCAATGACAACGCTTGCAAGCTAGATTTACCTGGTGAGTACAATGTAAGTGCTACTTTTAATGTTACTGATTTGAGTCTTTTTGATGTAGGTGATGATTTGAGGGCAAATCCTTTTCAAGAGGAGGGGAATGATGCAAATCATAGCACAACTTCAAGGGATCTAGTTCAAGTCCCAATTCGGCCGATTACGAGAGCACTAGCGAGGAAGTTTAAAGATGTACTCAACGGACTGATTCAAGAGGTATGGACTCAAGCAAATTGTGGAGGCCCATTGAGCATGGTCCACTTGAGCAACAAAGAGTTGTTAACATTATTCAAGTTCTAGAAGAATCTGGCTAAGGCTAAGCTTGAATTGGCATGTTTAAGATTACTCTTGTTGGGTCTAATTGTAAGGCATGCATGCCATCTATTTTTCTTTTACGAAAGTAAGACTTTCCTTGTCTATTGTAGGCGTGTGATCAGCCAATTAAAGGGCTGATTGTCTTTCTCTATTTTAGGAAAGTAAGAGTTATTTCTTTACAAGCAAGTAAAAGATATTTCTTTACCAGCAAATAAGAGTTATTTCTTAATTAGGATAGCTATTTTAGGAAGTTTCCTTGTAATGGAAAACCTTTTAAATAGGCGTCTAATCAATGAAAAGAGCAGATCATTATTCAGCAAATTGGAGAGTATTTTCTCAGTTGTTCTTTGAAGATATTCGAACTTATCAGGATATCCCGTGGCGTTCACTTGCGATTTATCAAACGGGTTTCCACCACCGTTTGTGGCCTCTTCCTTTATACCGAGGTTCTTGTTTGTCGTAAACAACAGGTCGAGGTCGAACGTTCCATTTTGATCGTAGAACGATCTTGGGTTCCTTTTCGTTATCGAATCTTGTTATTTTGGTGGTTTTCACATCATGTGGGGACGGGACAACCAAAATAGACTTGTCAGACTTTCCATAGACCCAAATATGAATCTTGACCAAGACCCCCTCGAGGATGTCAGTGACCACTTCGGGGATGATGGTGCTAATATTCCAAGGCGTGGGGGGAACAAAAAACCCTAGAATGCCAAATCCCCGAATGCATTTCTCCTCTCCTAGGAATGAGGGAAACAATATCCCAATTGATCCTTCGACGAGGTCAATGAGGGATTATCTCAAACCAACCTAAAACACCACCCCCCCCTTCTTGCATACTTGTACCAGTCTAAGCTCATGCCTTCCTTGTTAAACTGGGAATGTTACAACTTCTTCCTCAATTCCATGGAATTGAAAGAGAAAATCCTTATTTGCACATTAAGGAATTTGAGGAAATTGTTGCAACATTTCTCACAAATCATGCCATAGAAGACATAGCTCGCATGAAATTATTCCCCTTCTCCCTTAAAGACAAAACTAAAACTTGGTTGAACTCATTGAAACCTCGAAGGATAAGTTCTTGGGCACAAATGCTTTTTGAATTTTTAAACAATTTTTTTCCGGTGCCCAATACTATTGCTCTTAAGAAATAAATTCAAATTTTTTTGGAGAAATCCAACGAGCAATTTTATCAATGTTGGGATTGATACAAAGAGTTGCTACAATCCATTCCACATCATGGATTCAAATAGTAGCAACTGGATAGTTTCTTCTACGAAGGAATTACACCGGCCTATCGACAATTCATAGACATGATGTGTAACAGAGAGTTTCTAAACAAAGATCCAGATGAGGTGCTTGAATACTTCAATACATTAGCACAAAATGCTCAAAATGGGATATCAAGAATCCAAATGATGTGCCAAGGTCCTCTCCAGGGTGTCAATCAAGTGGGGAAAGGATGTATAATTTGTGGGACCATGAAGAGTTGCTTGCCAAAATCACAAAGTTATCCCAAAAAAAGGAGAGTCTAGAGGTAAATAGGAGGCATGAAGTGTCTAATATAGCTAAGGTCGAGGAGTGTTGTTCTATATGTGAAAGTGTTGAGCATTCTATTTCAGAGTGCCCAAACATTCCGACACTCAAAGAGGTTTATCATGAGCAAGTGAATGCTTTCAACCAAAGTAGGCAATCATTCTCTCCACAATCCAATACATATAATTCAGGTTGGAGCAATCACCGGAACTTTTGTTAGAAGAATGACAACCTTCTCAAAGCAAAACCAATCTTACTATGGTCATGATCCCTCGTTTTGCTCCCAATACCCACAGTCTAATCAACAAGATTTTTCCCAAAATCCACCATCTCAACAATGGTTTGGTCAACAAGGACCATCCAACCCATCCACCTACCAACCCCCTCACAAAATAAACTTGGAGGATGTTGTTCACTAAATTACGATCAACAACCAAACTGCCACAACTTTCAATGATATTTGGACTAAAATCACAAAATTGACTAATGCCATAGGGTTGTCCCAACAAGAGAAATGGAAATTTCCCACTCAACCTCAAGAAAACCCTAGGAGTTAACACGTGATTGAGTCGTCTGAGCCCACCAAGGAGTGTTATGAGCAACTCAAAGGGGTCACCGCCATAAGGAGTGGGAAACAATTTGACAAAACCATTTTGTCAAGAGTCTCACCTAAAGCCACATTGGAAAAAGAGAAAGAAACTATAGGCAACTTTGAGGGGGTGAGACACATGAAAATGAAAAATTATTGATTTGAATTTGCATGAGAGTCCTATCCCTGCCACTTTTACCTAACGTTTGAAGCCACCAGCTAACATTGAAAATTATTCAAATATCATTGAAATGTTTAAGTAGGTGAAGATAAACATTCTGCTCCTTGATGCCATCAAGCAAATACCTTAATGTGCAAAGATCTTGAAAGACTTGTTCACCGTGAAGAGGAAGATGAATGTGCATAAGAAGGCATTTCTCACAGAGCAAGTGAGTTCCATTTTGAGAACCAATACACCACCTAAGTTCAAAGACCCCGGTTTACCTACCATTGCCATAACCATAGGGAATTACCGGGTGGAGCAAGCACTTCTAGACTTGGGAGCAAGTGTCAACCTCCTACCCTTCTTGGTGTACCAACAATTGCAATTGGAAGAATCGAAGCCAACACTAATCACTCTTCAATTGGAGGACCAAAGCGTGAGAACACCAAGGAGAGTAGTTGAGAATGTTTTAGTTCAAGTTGACAAATTTAATTTTCCTGTTGATTTTATTGTACTTGATACTCATCCGGTTGCTAATCCTAGTTCTCAAATTCCTATCATACTGGGTAAGCCTTTCCTTACTACATCTAATGATGTGATCAATTACAGGAACAGACTAATGAAGCTTGCCTTCGGGAACATGACAATGGACCTTAACGTATTCAACTTTTGCAATCAATAGGTGATGATGAGGAAGTGCATGAGGTCAACTGGCTTGACACTTCGGTGGGGGACCATATGAAACTAGTTTGCCATCTAAATTTAGGGGATGAAGAGTTTGGTAACGAAAAGGAGCAGGGAACTATGCAAGGGGTAGGAATTTAGGCCCAACATTTGAGAAACTTCCACAACAAGAAAAAAGAATTTTTGCATCAACCGTATAAACAACAATCTTGGAATTGAAGCCACTACCTTCCACACTGAAATATGTATTTCTCGAGGAGCACAAGACCTTCTCGATGGTGATAAGTTTGTCCTAGGAGCCAAGGCAAGAAGAAAAATTGTTGGAAATGTTGGGAAGGCAAAAGGGGGCAATCGGTTGGACAATTCTCAATATAAAGGGGATTAGTCTCCTCATTTTCACACACCGAATCTACATGGAGGAAGAGGCCAAACCATCCCAACAACCACAAAGAAATCTAAATCCTATCATGAAGGATGTGGTGAGGTATGAGGTGCTCAAACTACTTCATGTGGGCATTATTTTTCCAATTGTCGATAGTAAATGTGTTAGTCACACACAAATATTGCCAAAGAAGTCACGGGTCACGGTGATTGCAAACGAGGAGAATGAGTTAATTCTGATAAGTGTGGTCACCGGTTGGTGAGTTTGTATTGACTATCAGAAACTCAACTCATGTTCAAGAAAATATCATTTCCCCTTGCCCTCACCAAGTGTTGGAGAGAGTATCTAGACACCTCTTTTATTGCTTCTTGGATGGCTACTCCGACTACAACCTGATGAGAACTAAGGTGGGCCTACTCTTAAAGATCTTTTGCATGTCCAAATTGGTCAATTACAAGATCAAGAGCCAAGAAGGTCAAGAAAGCAATGTAAGGATTAGTGAAATCCACTTGGAATGAAGCTTGCAAGAGCCCAACACTCAAGATGGGCTTACAAGAAGGAGAACTAATTTTGATCCGCTTAATCCAAACTATGGAAGACATGAAGAGATGACTTAGAGATAGGGCCTTTTTTGTTGGTAAGGCTTTTAATTTGTTTTAAAGAATTTTATTATTAGTTTAGAATAAGTGGGTTTGAGGATACTTGACCCACATATGTCTTATTATTTTATTTGAACTAGGGTTTAGAATAAGTACTGTAGCACGGTACTATTCATGCTACAGTACCCATGACACTATTCACTCAAGGGCATTTTTGAGAGAAAGGGTAACAAATTTTAGTCTTTAGTTATTCCTATTTAGATTTGGACTTGTTTCCTTATTAGAATAGGATTTGTTTCCTAATTAGATTAGGATTTGTTTCTTTATTAGATTAGGATTTGTTTCCTTGTAATGACTAGCCTTAAAAATAGGCTTTTAATCAATGAAAAATGGGAGACAATATGAGAGACAATACATAATGAATTTTGATTGTGAGTTGAGTTGAGTTTACTCCTCTTGTTCTTGAATGAACTTTTGAACTTATCAAAGGTAAATCACAACCTTTGTGGCGTTCCTTCATGTAATTTGGGTTCTTGAGACAGGTTCTTCAATGGGTCTAGATTTTAATATAATCTAGGTTCTTGACACAAGATCTCAATGGGTCTAAATTCTCCATCCATAGACCTAAGTTTGGCTTTCTTTGGTTGTTTCTCCAATATTGTTGTTGGGTCTCAAAGCAAGTCAATTGGGGTTCACATCATTCAATCAAAATTCATGTATTGTCTCTCATATTGTCTCCAATTTTTCATTGATTAAAAGCCTATTTATAAGGCTAGTCATTATAAGGAAACAAATCCTAATCTAATAAAGAAACAAATCCTAATCTAATAAGGAAACAAATCATATTCTAATAAGGAAACAAGTCCTAATCTAAATAGGAATAACTAAAGACTAAAATTTGTGACCCTTTCTCTCAAAAATGCCCTTGAGTGAATAGTGTCATGGGTACCGTAGCATGAACAGTACCGTGCTACAATACTTATTCTAAACCCTAGTTCAAATAAAATAATAAGACATATGTGGGTCAAGCATCCTCAAACCCACTTATTCTAAACTAATAATAAAAATTCTTTAAAACAAATTGAAAGCCTTAACAACAAAAAAGGCCCTATCTCTAAGTCATCTCTTCATGTCTTCCATAGTTTGGATTAAGCGGATCAAAATTAGTTCTCCTTCTTTCAAGCCCATCTTGAGTGTTGGGCTCTTGCAAGCTTCATCTCAAGTGGATTTCACTGATCCTTACATTGCTTTCTTGATCTTCTTGGCTCTTGATCTTGTAATTGGCCAATTTGGACATGCAAAAGATCTTTAAGAGTAGGCCCACCTTAGTTCTCATCAACTAGGTCGAGGGCATACGTGGTTGTGAGCTCTTGATACACTATAGACTTGTCACAGGGTGTGCTTGAGCCTACACCACACTAGTCCCTCACTTGCTACGAATCAATCAAACACCTAGACACTATTGGAAGAATGTTGTGAGTTGATTGGGCATTCTAATTTGCACAAAACATTGTGAATTTTATGTGCATTTACATCCCTTTTACATTTGATTTTTTGGTTAAAATGAGCAACATTGCATTGTTCGAGCTTTTAATTGAGTTTTTATATGTTTATAGGAAAAGAGGTTCAAATTATGCTTATTAGGCTCTATCATGATGCTTGAGGTTATTGGAGATGAGGTGGAGTCTTGATGTTTGCTTGAAAGGTGGAGAAACCATGAATTTTGAAAAACAAGGAAAAACCTACCGGTAGGCCATACCGGTAGGTTTTAGCTACTGGATCTGCACCTACCGCAAACTTAACGGTTTTTCTCACTAGAGTGAAACCTATTGGTAGGTTTTGCTGAAACAACAGAGTTCTGCATCTCAGGCTATGTAACTTTGGGGGTCCCACCATTGGGTCTCCCACTCACCCCTGACACACCTTACACACAAACATCCCCTTATACACCCTATGCTTGGAATTTTGGAGCTTTAGAAATTAATGAGGAGGAAAAAGAGAGAAGAAGCTAGGTGTGCAGGCTATGCCTACACTACCCTGTCCACCCATCCCTTGGCTGCCCCTTTTGATTGGGATCACATCACACATACTAGAGGACACCCCAGGGACGTTTTTGGCAAGCTCATGGACCATTATTTTGTATTAGATATACATTGGAATATATATACAGAGAGAGTCCAAGGAAAAAGGTGAATAGTGCTAGAGAGAAGTGAATTTTTTGTATTTTCTTCTATACATTGCCTTGTAATCTATTGTAAGACTTGTTTAAGCTTTGTTTAATGTCTTTAATGTCATTTATTACAAGCACAGTTCAAGTTTAGTCTGTCATTTAGCTTTTACCATTAATGCATTTAAATTTTCATCTCAAAGCTCTTCAAATTGGTATTGAATGCACTTTCTTATAGTTTATGTTTTCTTGCATTAACTTTACTCAAATCTTCATTCCTTTACAATGTCTTTCCATTTCATCATTGTCTTTACTTCAAGTATGAGTAGCTAAGCTTGTAAGTTGGCTAATTTAATGGAGACCTCCTCTTAGTTATGGCATGTCAACTTATTTTCTTCCCCCTCGTAGTGTACGTTGGTTCGGTTTGACTGGGTTTGGTGTGGACATGGTTGTGAGTTCTTGATACAACGTAGGTATTGTCACAGGGTATGCTTGAATCCTCACCTTTATTTAGTCCCTACCTTCCAACGAATCAATCGAACATCTAGACACCATTTGGGGAAGGTTTTGAGTTGAGTTGACATTTTCATTGGAATGAACTCTTCAGATTAGCCAACACTTGTTTCCATTATATTTTCATCAAGAACACAAATCACCAAACTCAAACATCAAAGATTTTTACTCTTTTTTTTTCCACCAAAATCACCTTCGTATAACTTTCCCTGAGGAGACGACATTGGAATACTTTTCCAAGTAAAACACGACATTTGGAAGTCTCTCTGCGCTTGGGGAGCCGTTTTGCTCACACACACACACATTTTGTACATATCTTTCACTCCACCATTCCGTTGCCTCACTTCTCACATCATTTTGAGGGACAGTGGCACTCCCCCTATCGCTATAGGCCATACACACGTTGAGGGATGATGTCCAGAGATTAGGGAATACAACGAAAACATCGGAACATTTTTGGCGTCGTTGTCGGGCAAGGGCAAAACGTTGAATCAAGAAGGTGATTTTCAGACGACGGAGGTAAGTCCCGTGAATTCTCATCCCGGGCTGAGGTACGTCGCTCCTCAAATATACTCTTGTTGTTTAAATTTTTATTTGTAAATATTGTTTTGCATGTGGGGACGGGACGACCATAGTAGATTGGTTAGACAACCCTTGGACCCCAATATGAATATTAACCATGACCTACCCGAGGATGCCGGTGAGAACTTTGTGATGCGGACCTTAAACGAATTCAAGAACCCAGACGCATATTGATTGAAGAATCCCCAAGAAAAGTTCACAAACTAGAATTATAAGAACCCAAAACCCTAGACCCATTGTTTTCAAGAAATAAGAACCCAAGGTTCACAGTTCAAGAGAAAGACGCCACACTCAAGATTGAGCGATAAGTCGATGAACGCCACAAGAAAGATTAATTCTTGATAAGTTCTTGAAATAGTTCTTGGAAGAACAATAAGGTAGAAACCTCACAAAACTCATAAAAATATTTTGTCCTCTTTTCAAGGTCTTGGGTGTGTATATATAAAGCCCTAAAACAAATCCTAATCTACTAAGGTAGCAAATCCTAATTTAAATAGGAATAACTAAAGTTGGGCTTTAAACAAGTAATCAGCCCAAAATCCCAAAATAATCTAAATCAGCCCATACAGCCACTTAATCAAGTTTGTTGGACTTGAATTACATTAAAATAAACTTGAGGGCTTTTCCCCTTAAAGCCCACGCATGCCATTGTAGAAAAGCCTTCAAACGCACTCTTCATGCTTGGGCTTGCATAATCAGCCCATATGTCTTGAATCAGCACATTCAATGCTTCCTTCATCCTTTTCGCTTTCGCCCGAGTAATAGGACCTCCGTTTATGCTCAACAAATCAGATTGTATTGCATCATTCCCCCTCTCCTTAAAAGGATTCGTCCTCGAATCTTCATCATCTGCAATAAAAGGAGAAAGATCAGTAACATTAAAAGTAGCACTAACACTATACTCACCAGGAAGATCTAGTTTATAAGCGTTATCATTTATCCGTGCCACCACTAGAAAAGGCCCATCTCTCTAGGCTGCAACTTAGAACGCCTTTGTGCGGGAAAGCGCTCCTTTCGCATATGCACCCAAACCCAATCTCCAGGCTCAAAGACCACCTTCTTACGAGTAGCATATTGCTTCGTTCGCCTCTCAATGTGCAATCTAACATTCTCATGCATTTGCTTCACCCATTCAGCCTTTCGTTCTCCATCTAAATTAGCACACTCATCAACAGGCAAAGGTAACAAATCTAA
>JAHQCQ010036570.1:0-51768 GCA_023539305.1 Ilex asprella
CATACACTCTTTCAAAATGCATCTCCAAGTCTAGAACATTAAGAGAACAACTCTAGACATTCCCTTGAGATCCACGGTTCCATCCAATTGAGCTTCTCAAGCTACTTGCTCATCGACTCTGAGCCCTTCCTCTAAACCAAAATCTGAGAATAGATATTGTTTGTAGGGGGTGAGCACTAAGTTCTGTAGGAAAATCCTACCAAACTCAAACAGGTTTTGAAAACAAATAAAACAAGTCGGTCTCATTTCACAAATATCATATGTACCTTTTGAAAGAAATAGTGATAGTCAAACTGATCTCAAGTTTAAGCAATAGCAATAAAATAAATGAAGAAGTAAAACCAATTCCCAACAATAAGCCATTTTCAACCATAGACCATCTCCAACAAGTTCCCGTAATAAACTATTTTCAGAACAATAAACAATAACCCACAATTTGTATATCTGTATCTCAGGTAAGTTGATCGTTTCTCAAGAAACTATAACATGATTCTACCTCGTTCACCCCTCATAAACCACTTTATGAATTGCATATACCATTTCCCACGACAATAAGGAATCCTTCCAAGGAAAAGTATACAATCCCTCAGCCTCGAACGTACGTGAATAATAGTAGTTGCTCTCACAAATAACAATTCACTACAAGTGTTAGGAAACCATCTCACCCCCCCAAGGATAGACTAACCTCTAATACTCTACGACAGCTCTCGAAGGCAATTCAAGTCCATCACAACAAACCATATAAGAGAAGCAATACCAACCAATTTTTTAAATTGCAAGTATCTCAAAAATTTCCAATTTCATAGGTATTTTTCCAATATAACACCTCAAGAGAAATAAGTAAGAGATCATCAAAAGATATAGTTTTATTGTTCCAAACAAAACACTGTAGTTTTTTTGAAATCAAGACAAAGAGAAGAAAAATCCTTACATCTTGAAAAACTAGATTTTGGATGTCAGGTTTTATGGTTATCAAGCTATAACTCCTATCAAAACATGGTAAGATTTGCAAGAACAATCAAGAAACAAGGATTCCAATGCATATATATAGGATTTAAGGTCAAAACATGTATTTATATAATCCCTAGCATCAATGACAAAAGTGAAAGAAAACTCCTACCTTCTTTTTCCTTAGTGTTCTTGAAGAACAAGAAGATTTGTTCCACTTCAAGATGAAGATCCCTCTTTATCTTGTGTTTCTCCCTTTCTTTCTTGCTTCTCAAGGAATTCTAGGGTTGAAAATGGTGTATGAAATCTAAAGGTGGCACCCTTATGTATTTATAGGGGAAGAAAATAGCTCAGCCGACATCAATCTGGTGTTCCAATTCGTTGATCAAGTTCGAACGTCATTTGGCGTTCGAACGTCACTAGTGCAAATTATTGCTTCACGTTCGAACGTCATTTGGCATTCGAACATCACTTGTTCCCATTACTTTTATTTTTCCATCAGACAAGAGTACTAGAAGGAACAGTCATTCGAACGTACTTTCACATTGGAACGGCATCCCAGTTTCTCCTGTAACGTCCAGCAAATTTTTGGCCTATTTAGAGGTCGATTTGAAAAATTTTCATGAAATACACTTTTATATCACTGGAAGTCTAGTATCTACTATAAAATTTTTAACTCAAATGGACATTACGATAAAAATTTATGATCCAATTTCTAAGGCAGTATCCGAACTCTTTTTTGTCCAAATTCTCTTTAAAGTGTGCTTTCACTCCGGAATACTTTCAAACTTCTACAACATACCCTATTACCTCAACTAACATTTTTATTTCTACTCTTACAATCTAAATTGTTCGTGCATACATCATTATCGATAAGAATGTGAGGGTTTACAACGGTCCACAGGAATCCCATTGCCACCCACAATCTTCTTCATTTTCTTCTTTTTGCCAACTCTAGGTTGCCCCACTCTTCTTTGAACTCCTCCACTTCTCTTATCCTTTTCTCACTACATAGTACATCATTCTCTCAAATTTAAAAGCTCCAAAACTCACCTCACACCCATCTGTCAAACCCCAAATATAAGGAACCTCAAATCAAACTCAATCCCCACCCAAATTGAACTCAAAGTTGGTGGAAAACATGAAATTTTCACAATGCCCAGACCTCCAAGTGGTCTTTTGACCCCCCCCCCCCAAACCACCTCTAAATACGTTTTAAATGGTGGAAATGGGTTCCTTAGGTCCCTTTTAGGCTATTCCAAATCAAAACACAAGATTATCAAATTTTTAATTTTTCTAAAACTCAAACCTTAACCTTGAACTTCTTTTTCTTCGAACCACCACCACCACCGACCAGGGCAACCGTCTAATCCACCACCAAACGTCATATAAAACACCTAAAAATCATTCTCAACCCCCATTTAAAGCTAAAACCAACCCAAAACTCAAACTCGTTTTAATACCCATTAAAACCTGAAAACTTCAAAATGAAAATTCATACTCAAGCAGTGATTAAACAAGTTCTAAGAATTCTACATGGATTCCTTGCACCTAATGAGTCTAGAAAGTTATCTCATATTGCTCGAATTCAAGTCTACAAAAAACAAAATTCTTCAAGCAACCATTTCTCTCTCTAACTTCTCTCATCATTCTCTATCACTCTCTATCAATTCCAGCTTATCCATCCAGAAAGTAGAAAGGCTAAGTATCTCCCAAAGCAGCTAGGTGGACAACAGATGATGGAAGACATCCAAACACCATCAATAAGTTGCTCTAAGATGAATGCCATGCAATGCCATTTTCGTAAATAACATTAAATCTAAAAAAATTAATTTTAATATTTTTTATAATTACATAAATATTAAAGCACATCCTAGAAAATTATCCATTTAATTTTTAAAATTTAATTGAACCTCTAATTTTATCTTTGAATTCCACTCTTGTACCCCTAACTTTCTTGATACAACTCACATTGACTTGCCTAAATGCGCAACCCAACTTGTTCCCTTTTCACCAATCAAACTCCTACCCTCTTTTAACATTAAATCATCACCTGAGCTCCCACATACACCTTCCAACCATGTGTTCATAGTCTGAAGGCAATTTCGATGTATCAGGTGGTCAAATCAACAAATAAGGCATTCCAACATATTCCACTGCTCTCCAAAATCAGAACCCCTATTTCCATACACACTATTTCTGATTAGATTCTCGATCACCGAGAACTAGGTCATTGCAACCTTCTAACCCCTCATGGTATGAAAACGCATTTATGCACTCGACAACATGAAATCAAGTGCAACCCATATTCATGACACCCACTCATACAAGAAATAATTTTTACAATTTTTATAGCATCCAAGTATACCACAATTCATATTTTTACAATTCTGAACACTTAAAGAAATTCAAGGAAATATGCAAGATTTAGTAAAAAGATATATCAAATTTGACCATAATTAAGATCTAGAGTTTTTATCAAGAACATGTGATTTTGGGATGTAAATCATGTAGGCTGCGTTTTGGTAACACAATGTTTGTGTTTTTTTTTTTTTAGTTTTCACTTTTTTTGAAGATAAAAATAAAAATGTGTTTGGAATGTGTTTTTTTTTTGTTCAATTTGTTTTGTAAACAACCCCAAATATTGAAAACATAAAGATAGGTGCTTTCAAAAAAAGGAAAAAACAAAAACACGAGCTAGGAAGGGGGAAGGGTTAAATGGGGTCTGGCCATCGAACTTCATTAAAAGCAATTTAAGAGAATATTTGCCCGAGTATATAAACTACAAAAATTCTCATTCTCATCTTCTCGTCTCTCTATCGTCGTCTGAAGTGAAGCTACTGTTCTCTTGTCTCTCGCCTGTCGAAGCAAAGACCATCTCAAGCTGGAGTAGGTTGGTCTCCTCTCCGGAGCTACTCTGTTCTTTAGCGGTTCTCTCTAACTTCGAAAAGGTAATATTTATTTTCTTTTTTGAAAATCTATACACATATATATGTATACTTATGCATAGATTTGACCTATTTATGTATATATCTAACCTTTTATGTATAGGTTTATAAATATATGTATCCATACATTTCAATTTAGATACAAGGTTTTTTTTTTCAATTTTTTGATCTAGAATTTTTTTATTTTAATTTCAGATCTAGGGTTTAGGATTTAGAGATTTTTTTCATATACATTTTAGATGTTTGTGTTCAGTGTTGTGTGTGCGTGTGTGTGGCTGGGTCAGTGTGTGTTTATGTGTTGTGTTTGTTGTGTGCATGTTGTCTATCTTGCTGATTCAGTGTGTGTGAGTGTGTGTGTTATCTGTCTTGCTGGTTCAGTGTGTGTGTGTGTGTGTTTGTTGTGTGCATCTGTGTTATGGTTGAGTCAGTGTTGTATTTTATGTGTGTGTGTGTGTGTTTATGTGTGGGTAAATGTGATTTGTTGATGTCTTTCTACACTTAAAAAACACATGCACATAAGGTGTTTGAATAAATGCACCTTCAATTAGAGTCTATAATTTTGTAGGTCGGTGGGTCTATTGTATATAACAATAGAATTATGATTATTATGATAATTTTGGATGTTACATATGGGAGGCTTCAGATTATTTGACTTATTTGGGATATTGCATACTAGATAGTAAACACAAATTGATTTATATTTATCTATTGAGCTTGAGGCTTTTCATTTGACTTCATATACTTGTAGGCTTTTTCTATGCGTTATTTTGTGGTTGGTTGTTTTTCCGCCCACCACCTCGGCATCCTCTTCCTCAATTAGTCATCTACATAAGTCAAATTGCAATAGAGTCTTACATAGTATCCCAAAATAGGGATCAAGTTTAAACTTTGAGATTTCTTTCATTGTCTAACTAGTAGAGCATGTGTCAACCACTAATAGAAATCAACACCCCGAACCATCCCGTTCATTCTTTTCCAAAACCCAAAGTTATGTTTTCTAAGCCTAGTGTTTCTCCTTTCCATATACATTTTACCATGCATATAATTCACATAACACATATCACATAACATGTAGCAATTTAAGCACATAACATGTAATGCACAATGAATGCAATTTTCTAGACCCATGTCCATCAAGCCCTAGGTAAATCGTATACCTATGCTTTGATGCTCAGCTGTGATACCCCAAAATGGAGGGGTCCGTTGATCACCCGTCGACCCGCGAAATACCTATGGATATCGTATAATTCGATATCACACTGTTATGTCCCATTTATCGGGATCCATAATTTAACAAAATTCGGGCAGAGACTCCTTTGTATGGGGAGGTCTACCCAAAAACACAACATGTGCATCATATAATTACAAGACCCATCTGAGGTCCAATATTCAACATTGACCACACCGGATCCATTATCCATACTCATATAAAATATGCAAGGTTATATTGAGAATAATCCATACAAATTCGATTGCAATTATTTTACAAAATTTTTACAAAAAATCAAGGTTAAAGGCTACAAGTCGGCCTCTTTTCACCCTTGAGGCCCCAAATGAGAGCTATCCACCGGTGTGTATCCTGCACCTGAAATTTTTTCCCGTATAGGGTGACAATGCTCAATAGAGTATCTCCTACAGAGGCTACTCCCCACCCTAGATGCATATGAATGTGCACATGCAACAATTATAAGCAATATTATTTTCAATCAAGAATTGTAATCATGATAGGAACTTTCATGTCATGCTATGAATTGAGATGAGATGAGACTCATGCAACTTCAACCCGAGTCTTTACCGACTCTCCCAACACAATGCAATGCACGTGAGTAATGAATCCATCAATTGAAGAAAATACATCTAACGATTGTTTGAAATAAAAGTTGTATATTTATAAAACTAAATCATTGTTGAATGTTACCCACTGAATGAGTATTTTTATAAAACAAAATATTGTGTCTTTGTTGGACAATGAATTTTGGAATCACACCGTCGGCTCTATACACCTTTTTATACTTTTTGGACTTGCATTATCGGAGTGTATGAACAAAGTAGCCTAGTCTTGCATCCGAGGGAGAATCTGACCCTTCTTGCTATATCCGACACAAATTTTTTTCATGCAACCATACGACTCAAAAGGGATCTTTGATCCAAACTTCCCGATGTCACATATCAACCACCAAGTATGGTGTTTGATCAACCAAGCACTCATAAACCCACACTCATGACTCATGTCCATGAATGTGATGTCAATATCATGTCCAATATGCATTAATGCCAAATAAGCAATTCAACTACATGTCCACATGTTCTATGACAATTTATATTTTATGCATATAACTACCAAAATTTGTCACAATGTCAACATATCATAAGCACATATCAACATTTCATTTCCCATTGTAATTCATATCTTAAGCATATGATTTCTCTTTACCACACCATTCAAGCATGTTATCACAAATCTCATGCAATTAACACACTTTATTTCATATAGGAATTTTATCAAACACCTTCAAGGTACCAAATCATGTAATCACATAGCATGCCTAAATTTATCACATAACTCTAAAAAAATCATAATATATGATTTTTACATACCCAATTATCAAAACATCATAGAAATCACAAACAAGCAATTTTTAATTGTCAATTCACATTAGAATTGAACCTACCCGTTTTCATTAAACCAACTCTAATAGGTAAGTGTTAAAAAACTCAAAAAAGTCCACCCATTTCCTATGGACACCATAGGATGTAAATAAACCAAAGTAGGAGGGAACCCTACCTCTTGGAGCGAAAAACAAAAGATAGAACCTTCAAGAACAGCAACACCAACCTCCAAGTGTTGATTTCTCAAAATCCTCTCTTTGGATCTTTGGTGCAATCGTTCGTTTTTGGTGTGGTTACGTAGCCCTCATTGAGGAGATCAACTTTGAATCTTGACCCGAAGAATTCTGATCAACAGAACTCTGTAGATCGAAGAAGAAAGCTTTAAAATCTAACTTTTTTCCTCTCCTACCCTCTCCAACATTACAACTAGCAAACCCACTGGTTTCAGCAGAATAGAATGCAGAAAATCAGATAATTTAGTCTCTATTTATAATTTTAACGTTTGGCCCACGTCGTGCCACACGCCCCCTTTTTTCAGGTCGTTTTTGCCCTGAAATAAATAAATTTCGCTCTGGTTCAAGCTCAAATATTTTTATATGAACTTTATTTAAATTATTTTTTAACTCTCAAATTTTTAATAAAAAATTATTTTTGGGGGTCACCGGACACCCGTAGTCTCGAAAAATGTGAAAAATTCGACTATCTTGGAATTCGACGAAATTCGACAGGATAACTAAATATTACAAGATGAATCCAACGATAAAGTCCATTTCATCATCCGAGCTCTAAAAAATATGTATTTTAATTCTGCATTATATTGGCAAAATGACCATTTTTCCTTTTTTTTTTAGAAAAAAAATCAAATTTCCCGGATTTTACACATTTAGTCTATGCACTAAACCGTTCAACCCCATGATTAACCCTAGTGGATGATGGTTTTCTCGTGAATATTTTCAGACATGATACCGACAAAATTCCTTTCATTCATCTATCTAAAATTTAAATTATTATTTCCTAATGACCTTAAAACTAGAGACACACCACATCTACTCAAATTAATCCACACAGGCTCTACTACAGACTTAAAGACTATGCAAGAATATCATAATCATGTTAGCATCCAAAACTCATGTGTGTGATATGATCATGTAACTCAAGGGATTTATCAAAAAAAAAAATTGGTATTCCTATTAGATATTCAATGCTAGTTTTGATGCTAATCTCGCCAAGGTTTTTGAACTCATAAAAGAATTCTCTAACTATAATGGTTTTTTCATTCACTATGCGAGGATCGAATTTATGTAGTCAAAGCAATTTATACTCAAATATGCCTAAAAAATATAGAGCATAAGTCAAACGAAGCAACATTGGCATAATCTCATGAAGGAATGTTAAATGACATAAAAGCAATGCAGTTGGTATATCTCTTAGGATTTAAACCATACACACTCAATCATTCCTCCTAAAATCAAATAGGGCTTTATCTGTATGTAATGAGGACTTGGGTGAAGGTTCAAGAAACATAACAATTCAAGGATTCAAAAGAAGTTATCCCATAGACAAATTTTGAATTTAGCACTTGTACTATTTTTTTTATACAACATAAAACCTCATATCCCTCATTCTTTATTCACAAAGGATTTTTTTGTTCCCCTCAATATTCTCTCACATTTCAGTTCAATTTTTCAAACTTTTCTATTTCTCCTTTTTCATTTTTTTTTCATTATCCTTCTTTTTCATTCATTCATGACTGCACATTTCACCATAATCCCTACATATATCAAGTAGATACAAATCTAGGGATAACCAAGGTATGTTATATAAATTTTTTCACTTGGCTTGGCTAATATTTGAGGTAAAGAAAAGAAAATTGATCATGCCTCAATCATGGATCCTAGAGACAATAAAATGAAAGAAGAAGCTTAAGGCTCAAATCAAGTTCAAAGATGGCATAACATCATCTTCTAGAAAGCATGGAAAAGTGTTGTTTATTATTAAGATATAGCCAACTAATGTCTCTTATGCTCCTAACCAAAGCTAAAATAATGTGATTATTGAAAAACAACATATTTGACACGACTAACATTTGAGTAAATGTATTATAACCCTCCAAGAATGATAAGCACAAGACTCACAGGTCATAATATACATATCTACTATAGATGTTAAGCTTTTTAAAAACATAGATATCATCCATTAAACCTCAATACAAATTACATGGTCACATTGAACAAAATTTGAGTTCCTAATACACACATAACCATGCTATTCAAGCATAGATTAAAACTCTATAAAGTAACAAATTACAGACAATTTCAGTATCTGTAACGCCCCAAAATCCACTTTAGACGACATTACTATCTCAAATCATTCACATCATGAGTGCAACTAATGAAATCCATAAATAAAGAAAATTGCATTCATCATACATAATATCTATAGCATCATCCAAAAGAATATGCCAAACCATGGCATTTACATCCTAAAAATCAAGTATTATCTTACAGCGGAATAAACATAATATCATTTATACATTGTTTCAAAATGAATCTCCTAATCTAGGACATAAAGAGAGCCACTCTAGACATTTTCCTCGAGATCCACCCTTCCATCTAATTGAGCTTCCCAAGCTACTTGCTCATCTGAACTCTTCCTCTAAACCAAAATATGATAATAGATATTGTTTGTAGGGGGTGAGCACTAAGCTCTTTAGGAAAATATTCCCAAACTCGTACAGGTTTTGAAAATATATAAAACAAGTCGGTTTCATTTCACAATATTATATATAAATTTTAAAAGAAAATAGTGACAATTAAACCAATCTCAAGTTTAAGCAATAGCAATAAAGTAAATGAAGTAAAACTAATTCCCAACAATAAGTCATTTTCAACCATAGACCATTTCCAACAAGTTCCTGTAATAAACCATTTCACAACAATAAACAATAACCCATAATTTTTATATCTATATCTCAGGTATGTTGGTCACTTTTCAGGAATCTACACCACGATTCTACCTCGTTCACCCATCACAAACCATTTTAGGAAGGGTGTATACTGTCTCCTATGGCATTGACAAATCCTTCCAAGGAAAAGTATACCATCCCTTAGCCTCGAACGTGCGTGAACAATAGTGGTTGCTCTCACAAACAAAAATCCACTACAAGTGTTAAACAACCATCTCACTCCCACCGAGATAGACTAACCTCTAACAATCTATGACAGCTCTTGAAAACAATTCAAGTCCATCACAACAAACCATACAAGAGATGCAATACCAACCAATCTTCTCAAATCACAAAGTAAATCCAAAAATCCCCAATTTCATAGATATTTTTTCAATGGAGCAATTCAAGAAAATAAGCAAGATATCATCAAAAGATAAAAATTTTGATGATCAAGAACAACTGAACATCAATTTTTGATATCAAGAACAACTGAACATCAATTTTTAAAATCAAGAACAAATGAATATCAAGTTTTGATATCAAGAACAAATGAATATCAAATTTTGATATCAAGAACAATTGAATATCAAGTTTTGAAATCAAAAACAATTGAATATAAATTTTTGAAATCAAGAACAAATGAATATCAAGTTTTAAAATCAAGAACAAATGTTTTATGGCTATCAAGCTATAACTTCCATTAAAACATGGAAAAATTTGCAAGAACAATTAAGAAACATATAAGCTTGAGAGTCAATACATATATATATATATATATATATATAAGCTTGAGAGTCAAAACATTTATTTATATAGAAGCCCTAGCATCAATGAACAAGAGTGGAAGAAAACCCTTACCTTCTTCTTCCTTAGTGTTCTTGAAAAACTTGAAGTTTTGAACCTCTTCAAGGTGCAAATCCTCCCTTGATCTTGTATTTCTACCTTTCTTTCTGGTTTCTCTAGGCTTGTCAGGGTTGTAAATGTTGTTTAAAGGCTAAGGGAGGCGGCCTTATGCATTTATAGGGGAAGAAAAGAGTTCTACTAACGTAAATCTGATGTTTTGATTCGTTACTCACGTTCGAACATCACTTGCTTCCAATACTTTAGTTTTTCTATCAGACAAGAGTATTGGAATGAATCGCTGTTCGAACGGACTTTCACGTTTGAATGTCATCCCAATTTTTGCTGGAATTTCTAGTGAAGTTTTGGACCATTTAGAGGTTGATTTGGAAAATTTTCATGAAATATACTTTTGTATCTTTGGAAGTCTAGTATCTAATGTAAAACGTTTGGCTCAAACGGACATCAGAGCAAAAATTTATGACCAAATAACTAAGGTAGTGTCCAAAATCCTTTTTACCCAATTTCTCTCTAAAGTGTGCTTTCACTCTAGAATACTTCCAAACTTTTACAACCTACCCTATTACTTCGACTAACATTTTTATTTCTGCTCTTACCATCTACACAGTTCATGCATACATCATTAGCATTTCAAAAACATAATTATGTTACTATATAACGATAAGCATGTGGGAGTTTACAGTATCAAATAGCAAATCTCACGTTCATAGCTCTTAAGAAATTACAACTATCATCCAAATAGACATTTTTTTTCAAAAACTTTTAAAATTTTTCATTAAAACTCTCAAAAAATACTAAAAAACCAAAAAAAAAAATGGTGAAACCCTCTCCCCAACTTAAAATCTACATTGTCCTCAATGCAAAAATGATAATGCAATGAGAAAAATGAAAAGATAAGGGAAAGAGAACGCCTAATACAACTCCTAAATAAACTAACAGAAAAATAACAAAAATAAAAATTAGCATATAATAGAAAATAAGTAAAATATATCTAAAAAGAAAAGAAAATAAGCTATCTAACTAATCTACTATAGACAAGGTTTGTAGGATTAATAATGGATCATCCGAGTTCCAATAGCCCAACACCCGACTTCACTCGAGATTTCACTGCACCACATACAAGTTGTTGTTTGTTTTATTCTCAACTCCACATAACTCTAGTGAATTATTAAGCAAATCATTATAAAAAATAGCCTCGAAGTTTTCTTCATTCAGTGTAGAATTAATTAGACAAGTTTGAAACGGCTCAGAATAGATAAAATTATTATTTTTTTTGTCTACACACTCATCCACTACATCTACCTCACAAAACTCTCCTTCACCACCTAGTTTCTTTACTACATAAAAGATGTTGAATTTAGAATTCATATTTCCAAAAGAACATTTTGTGAGACCACTCCTACAATTTATCATTGCATTTGATGTGACAAGGAATAGGCATCCTAAAATTATGGAAATTTGTATAGTAGGATTCAAAATAGGTGCGATTCCCAGTATTATGAAATTGAAAGAGAAGTAAAACCTATCCACCTGAATCGATACGTCTTCCACTACCCATCTTGGTATCTTCATGCATCACTCTACAAGTTAGAGAGTAATTGAAGTGAACTTTAACTCTCCCAACCCTAAATGCTTGTAGATTGAGAAAGGTAAGAGATTCACACTCCTACCAAAGTCTAAAAGTTCTTGTTCAACTCGAAAATCCCCAATAGTAATAGAAATGATGGTATAGCTGGGATCTTTGTACTTGGGTGGATTATTGGTTCCCAAGATTGTAATTATCTGCTTTGTCGAAAATGCCTTTTTTTTTGGACATTTAACTTCCTCTTTACGGTGCATAGCTCTTTCAAAAACTTTACATGCGACGGCACCTATCGGATAACATTGAGTAATGTTAATTCTCACCTGCTTAAACAAGTCAAGAATTTTAGAAAGGTTAGGTTGTTAAGCAGGCATCTTGAAATGATGAGATAGGGAGTAGGAATGTGACATACTATATCATTAGACTGAACAACCTTGGAAGTCCCATAAGTCTCTTTTGTTGTAGGCTTAAAGACTCTAGGCGGGATGATTTTTTCAACCTCTTTACCACTCCTAAGGGTGGTGATTGACTTCAACTGCTCTTCATTATTTTAATGACATTAAGACTTGTTGACCCTTTAGATTCTTTTGGGTTATGTAAGAAATTTTACCTTCTCTTGTTGTAGCACACCTATGTTGTTAGTCAGCTTGGTCATTTAAGTTATTATATCATTCAAAGCTTGGTTGGTTTGTTTGTTAAAGGTAGTCTGGCTTTGAACGAACTGATGGAGGACATCCAAAAGATTTCTTTTCTGAGAGGTTTGATAAGAAGGTACATTGGTTTGTCCCTAGGGAGCAAACCCTTATGCAGGTGGGGTCTAAACAACTAATGGTGGTTGCGTAGACTTGGGACCCAAAGACTAACTAGGATCGGACACTTGTTGATTTGGAAGGGCATAAAACATAAGACGAGAAGGTTGAGCCAAGGTGTCATTTCTCAAACTAAAATTTGGGTGTTTATGCTAACTAGAATTGTATGTGTTAGAGTAGGGAGAAATATGTTGCCTTTACTGGTTAAAGGCATTCACCTACTTATGGAGCACCTCTTTGAAAGATGTTATGGTTGGGAACTCTTTTAAAAAATTCTCAACCGACTCACATATAGTGCAAGACTCCTCTTGATGCACACTGACCACCTCATTCATCTTCTTCACCTCTAAGTTTTTCACTTCCCTAGACAAATGCGCAATTCTGGCTAGCAACCCGTCTTGTTCTCTCCAAGCTTATTTTTCACCCCCAATAGACTTGGATGGAATAGATTGCTTTGAACGCTTAGTAGAATTAGAAATATCCCAAGATTGGGAATTCTCCTCAAAATAATCTAGATCTTCTTTGGTCTCTTTCTCAAAAACTCGTCATTGCACATCATGTCTATGTATTGGCAATGGATTGGTGTAATTCCTTCATAAAAGAAACTCACCAACTACAAAGGAACAAAGCCATGGTGTGGATTGGATTAAGAGGGAGCAGGAATGTTGAACCTAGAGAGTGAGAGGGAAAGAAGGGGAAGCCTCTCTTGGAGTTTCGTCTAAGGACGATAAAGCAAAGGAAATAGGAAAAAAACACAAACAAAGACTCCCCACACATCCTTGCAAGTTTTGGCAGAGAGAGAAAGGCAAGAAAGAAGTTTCTCCACTTTGGGAAAAAATGGCTAAGCCTATAAGGGCAAGGGTGGAAGACTTGTGGTGGTGCTTTGTGGTGTAAGAGTGGTGCAATAGGTAAGCCATGTAACCTTCTTTCTCTCCTCTTAATTGTATAGATTAAATTTTTAGTATGAAGTTTGGGTATTGCATGTTGTTTAAGTATGATATTTGGTATAAATTTTAGGTATTGCGTGTAGGCTAAGTGTGATGTTGTTGTGAGAATGTAGTACTTAGGTTTTTGCATAGAAGATTAATATAATTTTTGTGTGGATGTTTAAGAGAAATTAGTATTGTTGCATGAAACGTAAGAAAGAATGGATAGTTGTGTGTGGGCTAAGTTTTTGCCAAGAGATAGAGAGAAGGTTGGTGGATAGCATTGGAATTTTGTGAGTTGTCCTTTAAATAAAACATAAAATCCATGGGTGTAAAATTAGAAACAAGAAAACATGTAATCTTATGATTTCATAAAAAAAGAGTGAGTTCGAGTGCTTAAAGCTCCAATGGTGGGGTCGTCTACGACGTAGAACTCCACATAAGGTAGGTGCTCTATCCTACATCTTTATTGATAAATTTTTAAGTTTTGTAATAATTTATGTTATGGTTTTTGTTGAGATTTAACAACTAAGCGGTGTAGTATTGTTGTGTAATGAAAATTGACTAAATGACGAGGTAAGCCTTTGTGCTTTGGGTTGTGTGTAAGATGGAATATGTGCATGCACATTGAGTTGACTGTGTAGGTGGTGACCTAACTTGTGAATTTGAGTTGTCCTTATGATGAGATAGACGTTATGGAAAATAATTATTGGGTCCGAGTCATATTCGTGATGAGAACTATTCCTGTGGTTTCGGGTTATCTACGTGACATAGGAAAATAAAGTGATTTGTGAGACATCTTAATGATGGGAGTTAAATGTTTGATATGAGTTGTCTATGTTACAGAAATTAGTTAAGTTTTTCGAGTTATCTATGTGACGGATAACAACTAGGTAGTTCGAGACGTCTAAATGATGAGTGCCTGCGTGATGAGAATTATCTACGTGGCTGAGTCATCTAATTGATGGGAATTAGAATTATCTATTTGGTTGGGATTGTCTAGGTGACGAAGGATATCTATGTGATGTTACAACCTTTCGATACATGTTGCATGGGTGATAGAATGACTGTTTCTTTGTGAGATAGCAGTGCAACGAAACAAGATTTTGTGTTAAAGTTATGAGGTCATGAATAATGTATTGTTGTGAATGAACTTGTCACACTTTGCTAATTCCTATTACAATTATGGATAGCAACTAGGTACTTAATGAATTTTTTTTTAAAATCCTTTTATGTAAACTGTTCTTAGGATTGTCGTCCTCTACCGAGACTAGATGTCCAGTCAAGTGTTGTGGGAAGAGGGGCTCATGTCAATTTTTGTTCTTTTTCCTCTAGCCATGTATATAACTCAGGTGTTATATGACATGTAAATGACATTTTAAAAATATTTTAGGGATGCAAATATTTAGTATGGTGACAAGTCGGTGTGCTTGCACTCTTGTAACTTTTTATTTTACATGGGTTATAATATATATTTTGTCATTGTTGGTTTATAAAAATTATTAACAGGTTTATGTCTAAATTAAATTTTTAGTTATAAGCCTCAGAACGAGGTGTTAAAATTTTGGCATCAAAGCTTAGATTTATGGGTTTCGTAGACATGGATGTCTAGGTCGACAGTGGCAGGTTAATGTGCTTGAGTTAGTGAGTAGAGATTGGTGTAACGTGCTAACAATAAGTGCATGTGTATTTGTTTATGCTGTAAATTACCACTAAATTATTGAAAGTGTGATGGATCCTCTCGAGGGTCAGAATTAAGGGGAAGGTAAAGGTTCTCATGTTCCTGCTACAGCTGAGGCGAGATATAGGCAAAAACAGGAGGGCAAACAAAATTAACCTGATATGATTCGGAGAGCATTAGAAGTGATGGTGCAAGTGGCGGCATCAACAAACCAGATGAAATTGAGGTAGCTACTCGAGCAAGACCACTTGTACCCCTTAAGGAACAACGAGGTATGGTTCATGAGAGTTTTATGAAGCTGGATCCTCAAATGTTTGAAGGAATAACTAATCCATCAAAGGAGGAGGATCGACTTAAACAGATGGAATCAATTTTTGTGATTATGCACCTCTTTGATGATCAATGGGTGACTCTTCCAACATTTATCTTGAAGAAGGAAGCACAACATTGGTGGGAGGCTGCTAGACGACTGCTGGTTGCACCAGCAGTAGGAATTGAAGGTTAGGTAGTTGGTAATGTTGCTTCAACACCTGTGCATGTTACTTGGGATCAATTCATTAGAGTGTTCAATGACAAGTATTTTCTCGAATCTTATCAATATGAACAAGAAATAACATTCATGACTTTGACTCAGGGTAGGATGACGGTGGTAGAGTATGAGAAGCAATTCACAAAATTGTCACGATTTGCTAAAGCTTTTGTTCAAACTGATGAAGCCATGTGAAAGAAGTTTCAATGGGGATTAGCTTACCTTATACGGAGCCGACTCTCGACATTTGAGTTAACAAGTTATGTGACCTTGGTTAGCAAAGATTAGCTCTCGAAAAGGATGTGCGAGAATCTGAGTGACAATGGGAGCAATTAAACAAGTGAAAGTTTAATGATGTACCTAGTGTGGGTTTCCTATCTGAAGGTCAGACTTTGGGACACAAGGGGTAGGGATTGAAATTCATACAAGCGTGAGGTGCTGGAAACTCTCAAAGATCTGGTGGTTCATAGGGTTACAATTTTTCTAGACCTCCAACAGGATTGCAGGGTAGGGACAATCAAATGGATGAGCTGCTAATGTTACTTGTTTTAAGTGTGGAATGGAAGGGCATATCACCCGAAATTGTGAGACAGTGTCTTCAAGTGGAGTTCTACGATGTTATGAGTGTAAGTAGGTAAGGCACTTCGCACGTGAGTGTCCGACCAAATCTGTCACCTCTCCCTTAATGAGTAGTGTAAATCTAGGGAGAAGGAACACATCAACGATGATGGGGGTGCAAGGTGCTGGAAATGGGCCTACTAGTACTTTTGGGACATAGTGGAAAGTATTTTCTATGACACAATAGGATGCTCATGCCTCGCCTAATATGGTAACAGGTACAATTTTTGTATTAAGCAGAAATGCTCGAATTTTAATTGACCCTGGTTCTACACATTCTTTTGTTGCACACTCTTATAGTAAAAATTAGAAACACCCTTTCACACCTTTGAATTATCATTTATCTATAGCAACCCCGGTGAGTGAGTTAGTGGTGGTTATTAATTCTTACAGGGCTTGTAAAATTAAAATTCGCGCATTGGAGTTATTTGTGGATTTACTTCCACTTGACATGTATGATTTTGATGTGATGTTGGGGATGCATTAGCTATCAGCCTATCATGCCTCAGTTGATTGCTACAGGAAGGAAGTCAATTTTCAATTGCCTAGGGAAAATGAATTTAAATTTCAAAGAAAGCGGAAAGTAACACCAAATTGCCTTATATCAGCAATCAAAGCCTAAAGATTTTCTAGGAAGGGATGCCAAGGTTATTTAGATTATGTGAGAAGTGTGGGTGAAGATAAATTTGGGTCAGTAGAGGTACTAGTGGTGAAGGAGTTCCTTGATATTTTTTGAAATGAGCTACCTGGGTTGCCACCTGATCAAGAAGTGGAGTTTGTGATAGCGTTACTAGAAATATGGTACTATGAGGTTATGTATCGGTTACTGACAACTTAACAAGGTAACCATCCGTAATTAATATCCATTATTGAATAGATGATTTATTTGATGAATTGTAGACAGCAAAAGTCTATTACAAAATTGACTTGAGATCTGGTTATCATCAGTTAAGGGTAAGGGTAAGTGATGTACTGAAGGTGACATTTTGAACAAGGTACGGGCATTAGGAGTTTTAGGTTATGCTATTTTGACTAACAGATGCCTCGGCCACCTTTATGGATTCATTTGTGATTGTATTTATAGATGATATTTTGGTGTACTCTCGTAACAAGGAATAGCATAAACAACACGTGCGAATTATTTTGCAAACCGTACAAGAAAATCAATTGTATGCTACATTTAGTAAATGTGAATTTTAGATGGACATCATGGTATTTCTTAGGCATGTAATGTTAGAAGTTGTTATTCAAGTGGATTGATTAACCCTAATTAGTGTGTAAATTTGAATGATTAAGTAATCAATTTTATAAGATAAAATAAATAAATATTATGAATTATGTTTTGGGTGTGAATTACATTTTTTAATATTTTATGTTTGAAGTTATAGGGTCAAATGCAGAAATATCAGAGAATACGGGACTATTTTGTAAAGCTTGAAACTACGAAGGACTAAAGTGAGATAAAGAAACTTGGACCAATCAGGAGGTGACACATGAACCAATGACAACATGACACATGGACCAATAAGAAGAAAACACTTGACACACTCAAAACAAGACAAATGGACCAATCAGGGCAAGACATTTGAATCAATCAGAAAACGACACCTGACGGATCAAGAAGGCGACACCTTAACCTTCCTAAAGGCCCCTTGGCCGTTCACCTCCTCCCCTCTCTATAAATAGGGGTTGTTTTCTCATTTCTTCATTCATTCCCCAACAATTCCACACCAACACCACACCTTGTCTCCATTCTCTACATACACCACTCCAAGCCTTCCTACATTCTCTCCACACCAACATATACTTTCCAAAGAACAGCCCTTACCCTCCAAAACCAGCAGGCCACACAAGATCAAAGAGAGAAAAGAGAAGGAAATAGTCGGTGGGTGTGATACATTTTCTATATTCCTACTTTTCTGTTGTAATCTTTCTATTCCGATAGTTGAACTGCCGCCACTTTTGTGTCTTGAATGATAATAAAGGTGGTTGAGTTTCAATTGTTCCTTGTGAAAGAAGTTACCATTTAATTTCAGTTGTAATAATGAATACCCGCACTTCTCGCTTGTTTGTAGCGATGGAGCGTGAGTAGTCACTTATACCCTCCGATGCGAGGGGAACATATGTATTATATTGGTTAGATTATGAAAATGCTGATGTTTTAATTATAGTTTTATATATATTATGTATTATATCTAACTTTACCAGTCTAACAACCACGGCGTTCCAACCGGTATGGCTTGTCCTCCACCGGAATGCTAAGGCTGTTTAACTGGTACATATATATGTATCTAATTTAACTAATATATATATATATATATATATATATATACGTATCTAACTTAATTGTTATATATATTTATATATGTATCTAATCTAACTCAAGTACCAGTCTAACAACCACGGCGTTCCAACCGGCATGGCTTGTCCTCCACCGGAATGCTAAGGTTGTTTAACTGACATATGATCATTTGGGTAATTCAAGTATTCCTCATGAATTGCTCTGTCTTCTAGTTCACTTGAGTTAAGCAATTGGTCCATCTATAACCAGCTTTCCTAAGAAGTTGCTGAGTTATAATATAATACCACCAGCTAACCTAAGAAGTTATTGAGTTATGGTTTATTTATATATGCTTTTACAATCATGAGATTAAGTGAATAACTAAAGTATTCTTCATGAATGACTTGTCCTTCTGGTTTGCTTGAGTTAATCAATTGACATGGATATAACCAGCTAACCTAAGAAGTTGGTGTGTTATGATTTACTACCCGCAGTTAGCCTAAGAAGCAGTTGTGCTATGGTTTATATACATCAGACCTACCGGTTGACTTGTCAGTAAAATGGAAGTTAATTGTTGTAAGGTAGCATTTCCAGTATTTAACCATTAAACAGCATATGGGACCCTTAAACTAAAGGGTATCTTTTATATTATTGTCATTTACTTTATTGTCTCCGCACTTTATTATTTCTGCACTTTATTTTATTGTCTTCACCTTTCTTTTATTTCAATAAACAAGTTATCAATCTAAGCTCACATCACAAGCTATCAAAACATCACACTACTTCAAACAACAACTTTACTATTTTTATTTTTATTCATTTATTTATTTTTTTTAATCTAAATTACAGACAACTCTTCATGGGATCGATACTTGGACTTAAAACCAAGAAAACTGTAATTTGATCACTTATACTTGGATGTATAATATAATATAATTCAGACACACTAAAAAGTGTGAATCATGGATCAAAAGAAGATTGAGGTCATGGTAAAATGGGAGCAACCAAGCAATGTGACGTGAGTTAGAAGTTTCTTGCGATTGGTTGGCTAGTATAGTAGATTTATTCAAGGGTTATCCTCAATTGTGATTCCACTAACCCAGCTCACTAGAAAATATGTTAAGTTCCAATGGGATGAAAGGTGTGAACAAAGCTTCCACGATTTGAAAACAAGGTTGGTTTTTCTAAGGTTGGTATTCCAATAGAAGGTGGAGGCTTTGTGATTTATAGTGATGCTTCACATCAGGGGTTCAGTTGTGTGTTAATGCAACATGAGAGGATAATTGCTTATGCTTCTCGACAATTAAAAACCCATGAGCATAATTATCCTACCTATGATTTGGAATTGGCTGCGATTGTGTTTGTCTTGAAATTATGGATGCTTGTACGGAGAAACTTGTGATACTGACACCAATCATCAAATTTCAACGTACGTACTCATGTAAAAGTAGTTGAATTTGAGGCAAGACCAATGGATGGAACTATTGAAAGATTATGATTGCACTTTTCATTACCATTTGGGAAAATTAAATGTAGCAGCAGATGCTTTGAGCTGTTGAGATTACTATATTGTGTGCAATGTACACAAGTGGATGCATTGGAAAAGCTAAATGCTTTGGGTGTGGAATTCAAGCTATTGGGAGATGATGCATTAATGGGACAAATTAAATTTAAGACGGTACTCGAGAACTGGGTTAGTTACGCTCAATTATGAGCTTTATTCTCAAAGAAGATGAAGGAGGAAACAAAAAGTGGGCACCAGACTAATTTCAAAGTGCGTGAAGATGATGTTTGGAAATTATCTTTATGTACACAATGACCTGAAGTTAAGGCATGAGATTTTAGAGGAGGCATACAATTCTATCTATGTCATGCATCCAAGGAGCACAAAGATGTATTGTGATCTTAGAAAGTACTATTGGTGGATGGCTATGAAGTGGGAAATATCTGAGTTTGTGTCTAGATGCTTGGTGTGTCGACAAGTTAAAGTGGAGCATCAACATTCTACGGGACTACTTCAACCACTCTCTATTCCAGAATGAAAATGGGAGAAAATTATGATGGATTTTGTGGTAAGTTAGCATCGAACCCAAAAAGGACATGACTCTCTTTCAGGGTAATAATTGATCACTTAACCTAATCTACTCACTTTCTTCCTATAAAAACAAGTTTTTCCTTGGATAAATATGCTAAATTATATGTGGATAAATTGTGCATTTGCATGGAGCATTAGTGTCTATCGTGGCTCATAGGGATCCAAGGTTTACCTCCCTATTTTGGCCAAGTTTGCAACAAGCATTGGGTACGACACTTAAACTCAACTCAATTTAGCATCCTCAAATGAATGGAAAATCTAAAAGATTCATCCAAAATTTAGAAGGCATGTTGAACGCTTGTGTGATGAAGTTCAAAGGTAATTGAGATGATCACTTATCCTTGATTGAATTAGCCTATAATAATAGCTATCAATCTAGCATAGGCATGGCACCCTATGAGGCATTGTATGACTAACACTGTAAAAGGACAGTGTGTTGAACTGAGGTGGGCGAAAAGAAGATACAAAGTTAGTGCAAGTAACTATGGACAAAGTGAAGGTGATTTAAGAACGATTAAAAATCACTCAAAGTCTGAGAAAATTTATGCTGACAATCAGCGAAGAGCACTAGAATTTTCTATTGGTGACCAAGTATTCTTGAGAATTTAGCCGTGGAAAGGGGTTATGCGATTTGGGAAGAAAGGAAAACTGAGTTCGAGGTATGTTAGACCACTTGAGATATTTTAGAAAGTTAGGGCCATAGCGTATTATTTAGCGTTATCAGCAAACTTGTCTCGATTACATGACGTATTTCATGTGAATGCTTCAAAATATGTAATCGATCCCTCTCACATCTTAACAATGGTACTAGTGGAGCTAGAAGATAACTTGACCTACGTAGAGGAACTTGTAGCGATCTTGGATCAATGGGATCAAGTTCTTTGAACGAAAGTACCATTGATAAAGGTTTTGTGGCAGAATCAAGTAGTTAAGGAGCAACTTGGGAAGCCAAGGAACTCAAATGAACCAATTATCCTTATTTATTCCAAAATGGTAAGTTTAATTTTGGAGATGAAATTCCTAAGGGGAAAAAATTGCAAGACTCAAACATGTGTGACGATCACATAAATATTTATTATGAGTATGTTCACATGTGATATGAATGTGCATGATAGGTAACTACTATTTAATTAGGAACATTTGTGCAAAAAATTAAATGAGTATGTTTGTATGTGACATGATTCTATTATTTAATGTATGTTATTGCGTGTAGGATTAAGTGTGTGGAAAGCATGTGATATCAACCTATTGCTAACAAAAATATGTGCTAGTGTATGTAAGAAATGGATTAAAGGCTAGTAATACAGATTAGCAAATTATAATTAATTTGGGCATACATATATGTATACATATAGAGGAGATATATACATATATATCAGATATATATACATATATAATGACAAACATAAACTTACATATAGTGATGGATTCTCCACTAAGGGAGACATATGGTGCATATATATACATATACATAGACTCTCCACTATAGTAACTTTGTGAATGGGATTAAGAGGCAGGGGGAAAGTGGCAAGTAGATAGAGGGTAGGTACTCCAATATTGCATGTGGAGTACAAACTAGTACACTATAGAAAAAAATTCAGGAAAGAAGGGGAAGCCACTCTTGAAGTTTCGGCTAAGGAAGAGAAAGCTAAGGAAAGAGGGAGAAAAAAAAAAGAACAAATCAAGACTCACCACACAACCTTGAAAGCTTCGGCTAAGAGAGAAATGCAAGGAAGGAGTTTCTCCATTTTAGAAAAAAAATGGCTAAGGCTAGAAGGGAAAGGGTGGAGCACTTGTGATGGTGCTTGGTGGTATAGGAGTGGTGCAAGAGGTAAGCCATGTAACATACTTTCTCTCCTCTTAATTAAATAGATTAAATTTTTATATGAAGTGTGGGTATTGCAAGTAGTTTAGGAATGATGTTTGGTATGAATTTCGAGTATTTCATGTAGGCTAAGTGTGATGTTGTTGTGAGTATGTTGTACTATGGGTTCTGCATATAATATTAACATAATGTTTGTGTGGGTGTGTAAGAGAAATTAGTATTGTTGCATGAAAAATTAAAAAAATGGACAGTTATGTGACGGGTAAGTTTTGGCCAAGAGATAGAGAAAAGGTTGGTGGGTATCTTTGGAATTTGTTGAGTTGTCCCTTCAATAAAACATAAAATCCATGGATGTAAAATTAGTTACAAGAAAACATGTAATCTTATGATTTCAAAAAAAAATAGAGTGAGTTCGACTGCTTAAAGCTCCAACGGAGGGGTCGTCTATGAGGTAGAACTCCACGCAATGTACGTGCGCTACCCTACATCTTTTGTGACACCCCAAAATCTGGGGGTCCGTTGATCACCCATCAACAACGGAAATACCCTTGAATGCCGCATGCCCCGACACCACGTGATAGTATCCCTTTAACCAGGATTATAGCCCACAACCATACCCCATGTTCAATTATCCATTGGATCCAAACAAGGTCCAAAATACCAGGATTTATACCCCATTATGGTCCATTTATAGCATTGGAGAGAAGGAACACATAGCCCGAAGACTTGGCAAAATAGTTTTAAAATTTGAAAATTTTAAAAAGCCTATCAGTAGGCCATACCGGTAGGGTTTACCTACGGGACAGCACTTTACCGATAGGATCTTACCCTACCGGTATGGTTCGTCTACTGGACTGCACTTGGGACAAGACCATGCCGGTAGGCCCTACTGGTAGGGTCTACCCAGTTTTTTCCACTTCACTTATTTTTCATTTCCAATCTCATCCAAACTATTCCAAAACTAACTGAAACTTATACAACATATATTTGTACATTCAACATAGCTTATACAAGTTCTATTAGAATTCTTTGCATATATATACATGCCTGAAACTAAGTGTTTGCAAGGACTTTACAAAATCTCAAAATAAGGCCACAAGCCGGCCCGTTCACCCTTGGTGCTCTACACGAGAACCATCCGCCAATGCCAACCCATACCTGAAATGTTTCCCGTATAGGGTGAGTCACGCTCAGTAGAATAACCCCTACAGAGGCTACTCTCCCTAGATGCACATGCAATGTATACCAATCCCAACAATTTTAAATCAAGAGTGTGTAACTTGATGATGGAATTTACTATGTCATGCCATGTAATGAGATGAGACTCACTCATGCAATTCAATCCAAGCCTCTCTCGGCTTCTCAACGCATGCAGGTGTCAATGTGTGTGAAATCATCATTCATGTTACACATCGAATGACGTATACCATTTAGGGTCTTTCTTGGGGGTGGATATTCATAGACTTATACCAAGGGTCACCAACCCACACGGAATTCACGGACCGAACCAAGGGAGTGCGTACCCAAACCACCGGGCCTTTCACCGGAGGGGTCTTCTAGCCCCTTCTTACTTCCCCAACCCAATTTCATGCAACCTTGCCGCTTAGCTAAGCCTTCAGCCCAACTTTTTCAAGCCTTCCATCAATCATCAAGTGTGGTGTTGATGACAACCATGTACACACTCATGTGATGCGATGTCACCGTGCATATATAATGAAATGCATCATTTCATCTGGATGTCATGTCCCATGTATAATGAATATCAAATGAGCAATATCAACCACATATCATCATACTCCATGGGAATGTATATCATGTGCATATAAATTCCATAAATCATCATTATGTTCCATATATCAATAAGCATATATTTCCCACAAGTTATCACATAACTCACTCAATCATGTTATATCAATTACATCAAAATAACAACTTCAATCCATGCAAGGCATTTTATCAAACACCTTCTATGCATCAATCATGTCATCAGATAATATTGTCCACACACATGAAAATTCATTATTCGAGGCATTTAATCAAACACCTTAGGGGCACCCAAGTCATGAAATCACACAACATAGCCCACATAACCTCTAACCTCAAGAAAGTACTCAAGGACTTCCATTTATCAACATCAAGCAAGAAATTCATTTATGCCATTTCTAGTCTCTTTTTCTTATTCCCATAACTATGAACATGTTATATATATATATATATATATATATATATATATATCCACATACCCTAACCATCCCTTATAGGCATTCTAGGTTAGAAGTGAACCTAAGTAGGAGAAACCCTACTTCTTGGAGCGTGAATCGAAGAGTAGAATTTCAAGAACACCTCCCAAGCATCCCAAAACTTGATTTTCCCAAAATCTTTCCTTTTGATCTTAGATAAAATCTTTCGTTCTTTGTACGTACGTATAGCCCTCGTCGAGAAGAGCCACTTTAGTTCTTGGCTCGACGGAATCCAAGCGACGGAACTTCGAAAATCTGCAGAGGAAATCTTGAAAATCAAGTTTTATCTATTCTCTCTCTATGGCTGGCCAAAAGGAGCTGAACAGTGGGATATTTCTACTGAAATATCCCATTTATGACCCTATTTATATTTTTAAATGCTCAGCTCACGTTGCGTCACGTGTCTTTCGCTGATTTGGGTCCGTTTTTGCCCCGAAACGATTTATTACATTACGTGTTTAGTTCAAATAAATTTTATTGGTATTTTAGTCCAATCATACTTAAATTTTAAAATATTTATTTTTGGGGACCACTGAGAGGTCATCCGTCAACCAATTGTCTCAAAGGACGTGCAAAAAATTAGACTATCCCGGAATTCAATGAAATTCGACAAGGTGACTAAATTTTGCGACACGAGTCCAACGAAAAAATCCGTTTCCTCATCCAAGGCCTAGGACATGAGTATTTTAAAAATGCATTATAGTGGCAATTTACCGTTTTACCCTTTTTCGAAAAAAGTTTAAAATTTCTCGGGTTTTACATCTTTTATTAATAAATATTTAAGTTTTGTTATATTTTTATGTTATGGTTTCTTTTCAAATTTAACATCTGAGTGGTGTAGTGTTGTTGTGTAATGGAAATTGACTAAATGACGAGGTAAGCTTGTAAAACCCGAGAAAATTTAAAATTTTATTGGGCAGAGTAAAATGGTAAATAGTTGTTATAGTACGAGTTGAAAACTCAAATTTTTCTAGAACTTGGATGACAAAATGGACCTCTCCATTGGATTCTTCTAGTGAAAGGTAGTTACCCAGTCAATTTTTGTTGAATTCTAAGGCAACCGATTTTTTTTTTTTGCATTTTACGATGCGATCGGACATCACGTGACTAAAATAAACACAATCAGAATTTAATTGCGAAAGATAGAAAATAACTTAAGGTTAGTTTAAATAAAATATATAGAACATTACATGAAACGAGATTTTATTGATTTAGAACAAAATTGGATCAGAAAAGACGAAAAGTTTGGCATATGAGTAGTGTTATCAGAACCGGACCAAACCTGCTAGTCAGACCAGTTCAACCGTGACTCGGGACTTTAACCGGTTTAGTTCCCTAGTTGGACCGCATAAGGAAAAGAATAAAATTAAAAAATTGGCTAGTTTTTTGAAAAAACTGTAAGTCAGACGTTTTTTAAAAATCGGATGGTTTGAAGTCCATAAAAATAAAAATTGGGATCTTCTTTTTTATTTGGGCCATTTTGCCCTAAATTCTTAGGCGACCACACAGAACTAAGCGTGAGCAGTGGACACAAGGCAACGATTACTACTCAGTTCTTAGGCGAGCTCTTAGATGACGAACAACAGTCGATCGATCTCACTCAACAGTTAATTGATCTCTCTCAGTCAGTCAATGTCAATCAGTTCAATGCTCTTGATCTCTGTTGTCCTCTCCTCCCTTTTACTTGCTTCTATAAGATTGAAACGTTAAGATAAAATACTAAAATGGTTGTTCTCTCCGCCTTTCTCCTTTCTCTTTTCTCCTTTCCCATCCGAGTTTGTTTTGTGACTTCAGCTCTGTATTGCAAAATTGAAATTTTAATTTTTAATTTTTTTTGGGGTAAATCGTGTCTTTTGAAACTTGTGGATGGTTATGATTGAATTCCAGTGTTAATAATAGCACAAGAGGTGTTAGTGGAAAAACATATGTTGTATATATTTTAGACATAGTTTATACTTTTTAGCTCAATTATTATATTTATTTTTTTTATTTTGTATTATATGATCAGTTTGACCAGTGAACCATGGACCCAGTTCCCTTGCTGATTCGATGACCGATTCGGTTCTAATAAAATTGCTTATAAGAGTCAAGAAATGAGGGGTATAAAAAGGGGAAAATCAGATTTTTCCCCCATAATTTGCAATTGATTTTCAGAATAGTGAGAGAGAGAAAGAAGAAAGAAAAGCCCTCCCACATCTCCACAATTTTTCTCAATATAAGGTGATCCGTTCGTCGGATTGCTCCGGGATAAGAACAAAAAGTGCTCTACATGATGAGAGCTATGAGAACGTACCAAAGACCGCGGATTTTGCCAAAATATTAAAGAAAGGTTTGTTGGGATGAAGTCTTTGAAGCTTGATTTTGGTATCTTGGAGCGTCTACTACGCGGTATTATGCTTTAAGGGGCAGTGTTCTTTTTTGTAACTAGGTTTATTTTCAACCTAGGGTTATATATGGAATGTGTAGCATGATTAGATATAAAATATCTTTTCTAAATATACTCCCAATGTAACTAGAGTATAGGAAATGGTATAAAAATTAATAAAATCAATTCTAGCATGACTTGGATTTGTTGGAATTACTTGTTTGTAATTTCATGAAGGAATGTGTTAAATTGGACTGCTATGTGTTTACATACGTATGTGTCTTTTGGGTGTTGATAAAATTCCTAGGAATGATTTAAGTATGTTATTTGAATGAGAATGAGATAACATGCTTGGTGATATTGTGAATTGTGATTGCTTATGATATAATTGACAATTGGAAAATGTTGATAGAGATTGAAATTTTTTATAATATTCTCATGCCATATTGAACATGCTTTGGAAATTGCAATAGTACATTATATTGTATATGCACGACAAACATCGTATTCAGGGGCATGTGACATGAGTGTGGATATTTGATCAAACACCATTTTTGGTGAGTTAATACGTGGGTTGCTTGGTTTTATTTCCTTGTCTTCCCCAACCTCCCGGCATCATCCCTCAATGTGTATCAAGTATGAGTGGAAGGGAGTGTCACTCTCCCTTGGAAAGATGTCAAAAGAAAGGGCAAGGAGAAAATAGAATGGAATGATGGGAATGTAGGATGTGAATGAACAAAAATGCTTCCCAAGCACAACAAGACTTTTGTATGTCGAGTTTTACTTGGAGAGTACTCCAAGATCGTCTCTTCCGGAAAGGAGGTGAATCGCGTTAAAGGTGATTTCGGTAAACAAAAGAGAAACTGTAAAAATCTTTTGTTGTTTGGAATTGGTTTATGATTGTGTTATGATGAAAATAAAATGAGAAATAATTGTTGGCTAATCCAAAGGGTTCACTCCAATGGGAATGTCAAGTCAACTCAAAACCCTCCTTCAATGGTGCATAAATGAATGATTGATTTGTGGGAGCCTCGGGACAAGATGTAAGTGAGGATCTAAGCATAAACCATGAAAAGTCTATGGAATATCAAAGACTCACCACCATGTCTACACTCAACCCAATCAAACTGAACCACCGTACACCGAGTGAAGTAAAGAAGACGAGTTGAAATGGAATCCTCACGGGTAGGTCTCCCTTGGATTAGTCAACTTAAAGATTTAGCTACTCATGCTTGAAGGAAAGACAATAATGTAAATAAAAGACATTCAAAGGAAATGAAGATTCTAACTTAATAAATACAAGAAAACATAAACTAAAATAAAGTGCATTCAATACCCATTTCTAACTAAGAAATTGAAGAACATAGAAGCATTAATGGTGAAAGCTTTTATGAAAGACTAATCTTAAAAGCAACTTGAAATAAATAACATTAAAGACTTTAAATAAAGCTTAGAAGATTCTTACACGAATTTAGAAGACAATGCATGGAAGAAAATGTAAAAATCTCAAATTCTCTCTCTATATTACAAAGTGTATTCCATAATGGTGTATCTCATTTTTCCAAAAATGTCCATAAAGTGATGCCCTAACTAGGTGATGTGATCTCCATCCATAGGGCTGTAAAAGAGTTGGTTGGACAGGGTAGCTGCAAACCTTGTCTGCACACCCAACATCTCTTTTCTTCTCTCTCCTCATTGATCACCAAGGCTCTAAAAGTCCAAATGAGATGTGTAAGGGATATCCATGGTGTTGGGCGTGTCAGAGACAGGTAGGAGAATGTCTGGTGGGACCCCTAAGGCAGCAAAGCATGACAAGTAGAATCTGGACTGTTTTAGTAAAACCTGCTGGTAGGTCGATGGAAACCTACCGGTGGGTTTCACTCCAGTAGGCTAAAAATACCGGTATGTCTGGCGGTAGGTTGAGTTACAGTAGCAAAAACCTACCTGTCTGTTTTTCGTTGTTTTGCTAGTTTCCTGATTTCCTTACCTCCTGAGCTATCGTCAAGTCTTCTCCTCACACTTATTCATCTTAAACACCATGAGAAGGATTAGCAAGCATCCTTTATCATCATTTATCTGCAATCATACCAAATTCCATAAATAACATAAACATTGAATATCAACTCATATTAGCTTCAAAAGCTAGAACAAAAGAAATGTGAAAGCACTTTAAATGAACAATGTTTTGTGCTAATCATGGGCTTGGAAAAGTTGGAACTAGGTTTGTCCAAGTCACACAAATTGCATTGAAAATAAGGGTTCGGGTTAGCAAGAAGGGCTACTTTTCCCCTTAGGTGCAAGACCCGTTAATGTTGGATACGCTCTTCCGTTGGTATTGAGTCCATAAAGTATATCGGCGTACACGGAGACTGTAACGCCCCCACAATACACCTTGGACGGCATTACTATCTAAAACCATTCACATCATGAGAGTGACTAATAAAATCCATCAATAAATAAAATTTTCATTCATCATATCTAATATCTACAACATCATCCCAAAAGAATATGTCAGATCATGACAATTGCATCTAAAAGAATCAAATTTTACTTGCAGCGGAATAACAACATATTAGACTCCACCAAGTCTCAAAATGAATTTCCTAGTCTAGCACATAGGAGAGTATAGCTATAAATGTCCAACTCGGGATTCACGTGCCTGTCTAGCAGAGCTTCCCAATGCACCTGCTCATTGACTCCGAACTCCTCATCTAATACGTAATTTAAAAAATATGTTGTTTGTAGGGGTGAACACTATGCTCTGTAGGAATATCTTCCCAAACTCAAACAAGGTTTAGAAAACATATAAAATGAGTAGGTCTCTTTTCACAAATAGGATATATAGCTTTTGAAATAAAACAGGGTCATTTCAATAGATCTCAAGTTTAACCAAGAGCAATATTTAAATGAAAGATAAAACCCATTTCCAACAAGTCACTATTTTCACAATAAACCAATTTCACTACGGATCTCAATCCACCATTTGCACAATCAATAATAATAAAAAATATATATTTTTATCTCAAATCACAACTTGTATCTCAAATATGATGCATAATTCACATGAATAAACACATCGAGAATATCCTAGCCCACACACACACACACTCAATCCTTGTAAGGATATATAACTTTAGGAAAAGCGTGTACCATCACAATGATGGTGATGAAATCTAACCCAGGAATAGTATACTAACCCTCAGCCACGGTACCGGTGAGAAAATAGTGGTTTGGTCCTCACAAGGCACAAACCCCACTATGAGTGGTAGAAAAAATTCAAACCCGCACGGAGTAAGAAATGCATCTACCCACTCTACGATACCCGGTCAACGGCCACCCATGATCATCCAAACACCCACCAGAGATACAATAACCAACCAATTTCTTCAAATCAAAATTCAATTCAAAATCTCCAAATTTCACATGTAATATTACAATAGAACCATTTAAGAAAATATGCAATAGATCATCATAAATATCTTTTTATTGTTCAATATCAAACACTAGAGTTTTAAAATCAAGACCAAAGGAAAAATTAAGAGAAAAATCTATTTATATTGAAAACTAGGGTTTTGAGTCCATAAAAAGAGATTTAATTATCATCTCACCATAGATTTGTTTAAACATGGTAATGTTTGCAAGAAGATCAAGAATCAAGGACTTACTAATGAATAAATAAGATTTAGAGTCAAAAGAATATATATATAAGTAAACTCTATCCTCAATGTAAGAGAATAGGAAGAAACCCATACCTTATAATCAAGAATTCCAAACAAAAGCGCAAGCTTTAGAGACTTTGTTTGTCCCTTTTCTTCTTCCTTTATCATCTCCTAAGGTTCTAAGAGGTTTATGGTGAGAGTGGAATGGAAGAATGGGACAAATAGGGCTTAAAATGGTATTTTAAAATACAAAAATCCTAACTTTTTACTATTTTGGCAAACTTTAACTAAAGCATCCCAGTATGCGTACCGGTACACTAAGCCTACTAGAGTTCGGCATACCAGTAAGCGTACCAGTACACTTTTTCTACTCCAGACCAGTCTTTGCAGAATTGGCATAACTTTTGATCCAACCATCCGATTGAGCTGAAATTTTAACACAATACAGAAGACATCCATATCTACAACTTTTATGTTGTGGACTTCTTCATATTCAAAGTGGATCATGGTCAAAAAGAAGAAAAATCAAGTTACTACAACCCAATGGTGAGGGCGTTGGTGCCTTTGTTACCAAGCACCAACACCTTTTTGATTTTCTTACTTTTAGGCCTCCTAATCCTCATGTAATGTTTACATGCATTCACCGCACATCTATGCTTAGTTGCAAGGTTCTAAAAATACATGAGTTAGACCATAATTACCTACAACATCAAAATTCGACGTTATTCATAATGTTGGCTAACTCTAAGTACTTAAATGCAAAAGTTGAGTTGAAATGCATGTAGTGAGGTCGTTAGATATGAAAAATTATGTGATCATCACCTATATTAGCATTTCAAAATAATTACTTAATATATATTAAGATATGAGTGTGGGTGTTTACAGAGCCATTAGTGGAAGTCCATAGATGTTGTGTCAGTTTGATACCCGCTGATGGAAGTCCATAAATACTCACCCCAAGAAAGACCCAGAATTCATAAATAGTCATTGGATGTGTAACATTAATGGCGTGGACTTGGAATGCCCGAATACATATGCATGGCATTGCATGTGTTATGAGAGCCAACGGAATGCTTGGGTTACATTACATGTGTGAGCATCATCTCATCACATGGCATAGCATTATGGAATCCATTTATGAGTTGCTTATTTTTGAATGGATGTTTGATTGATTTTTGCATTGCATGTGAACATTTTCATATGCATTTGGGTTGGGGAGTAGCCTTTTTAAGAAATAACTTATTAAGCGTGGCTTACTCTTTATGGGAACAATATTTTAGATACGACACAAACACCGATGGCGGCCCTCAATTGGGTCCTTGTTGATGAAGAAGTCGAGTTATGGCTTTTAAATTACATTTTTTTGTAAATCAATCATGTAATTTATTTTGGACTTCTAAAATTGTATAAAGAGTTCTGTAATGAACTCTTATGGGCTAGAAATTGTGTAGATAAATCTATGAATGACTATGGAATGGGTTTGGATGGCCAAGGGTTGATGATTGGAAGAATTTAGGGAAAATATAGGCCTAGGTACCTATATCTAAGTGATTAAGTACCAGTACTATGTTGTTGGATGGCCTAGGTATCGATACTTAGACTTATGGGTATCAGTACCTGGATTCCTATGGGCTCAAGTACCAGTACCAAGGCTTCAGGTACTAGTATCTTGATGGACAATGGGCTCAAGTATTGATTCCATAACATACAGGTACTGGTACCTAGCAAACAGTGAGCTCAGATACCGATACCTAAGTGATTAAGTACCAGTACTTGACAAATGGAAAAGACTTGGCAAACAAAAGGCTCAGGTACCGATACCCCTTTCAAAATATTCAAAAAATAAATAAATAAACTCTGCCAAGCCTTCAGATCTTGAGCCCTCTTACTTATGTGGTGGAATTGGTCAAACATTAAGTTCTAATTGATGGGGATGGACCTTGGAATGGTTAAGTGGCTGATACATGCACAGGTTATGCGTTTGGGAGTGCTCTGGTATGAGGGAGACTCTGTTCAAACTCTGTATAGGTTACGATCCCAGTGAAGGGGATGTGATAACGTGTTTTCGGGTTATGCGACATTCATGAGTACTTCTGTGGGTTGATGGATGATCAACGGGTTAAAAAAAAAGAGTCTAGGTCCTCAATATACCTAGGGCTTGTAGGTATGGTTCTAGGCCATTGCATTCATTATGCATTACATGTTATGTGCATTAATTGCTACATGCTATGTGTTATATGAATTATGTACTCGATTAAATGTGCATGAAAATGATAAATTAGGGTTAGAAAATATAACATTGGGGGTCGAAAAAAAAGGAACAAGAAAGTTCATAGTATGAGTGTCGACTAGTGGGTGGCACACATCCTACTTGTGAGACAAGGAGAGAAAATTCTCAATGTTTTGATTTTGGTCGCTACTTTGGGATACTAAGTTAGTGCTCTACTGTTATCTTATGTATGTGTAGATGTCAAATAAAGGAAGAGAACACCAGAATGGTCAAGGGGGTGGGTGAAACAACAATCAACCGCTGCCAACCTATGATCAACAAGCCTTTAGGGAGGCTATGGGCATGACAGCTACCACCTTTTACGCATGCCAGCACCAACATAAACCAAGGAGGCTCGAACAACCTCTAGAGGTTCAAGGCACACAAGCCACCTACTTTTCTAGGAGGGGTGGATCCGATGGTCGACCATTGGTTTCAATAAGTAAAAAATATCTTAGAGGCTATGGTGATCACATCTGAAGCTATTAAAATAAGGCTAGCTGCATTCTAGCTTGAGGGAAAGGCCCATCTATGGTGGGATTGGGCAAAGGCCTCAAAGAATATAGAAGAAATGACTTGGGGAGAATTTTGAGAGATTTTCATAGGCAAGTATTTCCAGTTGGCTGTTTGGCAAACAAAAGCCCAAGAATTCTTGGATTTAAAGCAAGGGACTATGACGGTGATGGAACACGTGGCTAAGTTCACAAAGCTATCACGTTTCGCTGATGATTACGTGGCCACAAACTTGGCCAAAGTGAGAAGATTCGAGGATGGATTAAAGTTGTCTATCTGGAAAAAAATTGTGGCCCACTGCCTACAAGTCTTAGACTTAATGATCGAGACGGCCATGGCAATTAAGAGGGAAGTGGAAGGTGCACAGAGTACCCGGGAGGCCTGTACTAAGGATAAGAAGAAAGAGGGTCAATCTTTCTCTTCTAGTTTGGGGAAGAAGTAAAATATGGCCAAATGTCTTGTTTCATATGCCACTAACTGGGTCACATGAAGCAAGATTGTCCTCAAAGGCAGGGATCCTAGAGCTACAGGGCATCTTAGTCTCAATCATTGGTAGGGCATCCACAAACATTCTTCATTTCCTCCCTATCCCGCCCATAGGCCAGGGAATCCAATTCTAGTTTCAAAGTGCTGCACAAGCCCCTACCACTTCACGAGTGGGCACTCCGCAATCAAGCCAAATGAGTCAAGGTATTGGCCGAGGCCAAGGAGAGGGCTTCAAAGCCAAGACTTCGAGAACCCAGGGGCGAGTCTACACCATCATGCCTCAAATTAAGTTGGCGGATCAGTTGGTGATTCATGGTCCATTCTTACTCTCTCGCTTATGGGTAGGGGTATTGTTTAACTCTAGTTCACTACATTCATTTGCAAACTCGATCTCTCTTTGTGGCCATCCTTTAGGGAGCAATGGATATGAGTTCGATTCTCGGATATAGATCGATTGCAAACTCGATCTCTCTTTGTGGGGGTAACTAGGGTAATTCATCTGGGAAGACATCTGAAAAATCCGACACTATCAATACCACATCCAGTTGGGATCTATCCCGATCATCTCCCATCAAGCTAGCTAAGAAACTCAAATGGCTCCCCGCCTTAGCTTTCAAGAATCTATTACCCATAGTAGAAAATGAATGGAAAGAATTTTGATCATTCATGAAATTGAAAACTATCCCTCCGGGTAATTAAAATGAAATCCATTTACGAAAATAATTCATTATCGCATGGAAAGTGGAAACAAGTTCATCCCAAATATTATGTCATACCCCTTCATGTCTAATGCAACCAAATCTATAATTAATTCTTGTTTCCCAATTTGAAACACACAACCTCTACACACCCTTCTAGTATCCAACCGTTCTCCCGCAGGCATGTTCTAGCTTCTCAAAGTCCAATCCCAAATTAAAAGCATATGTAGTTCGTATGAATGAATGAGTAGCACCGGGATCAAATAAAATTCGTACCCAAGAATTATAGAGAAGAACAATACCTTACACAATGGCATTAAAAACATCTACCTCCGATTGGGTCAAAGCAAAAATTCTTCCTTGATTAGTACCGCTGGGGGCTATAGCTCCTAACAGTCTCTAATGTAGTGGCTTCGGTAGTGGTGGTTTATGTGCATTAACCTGTTCGGTCGTCAGGGTATTCTTTTAGAGTGGGAAGATCGGATAATGATTCTGAATATGCCCCAAACCTCTACATCCAAAGTAAACTCGTGGGTCTACTCCTACCCTCTCTGGTACGCCTCCAACTCCTTGAGCTGTTTGAAGTCTCTGTCCAACCGCCTAGTCTAGGCGAAGATATGGTGTTATGGTGCCACTCTCTGCACTCCACTACTGTAAGCACCGGTCCTGATCGAACCTCCCCTCGTGAAGTTTTGTCACCTCTGGTTGTCCTCATTGTCTCTCTCCACTAGTGCAGTTCTATCAACTAAGTCCCTATAGTCCCAAATCTTGTGAACAACAAGCTTCTCCTCGATGGCAGGCCTCAAGGCCTGCTCAAAGCGTTTGGCCCTAATGGCCTTAATATATTAGAACTCCGTGGCATAGTGGGATAACTCGTCTAACTTCCTCTCATACTCGGCTACATTCATGCTACCATGTCGTAGAGCGAGAAAATCTGCACTCATTTTGTCCCTGGCCAATTCAAGAAAATACTTGTCTTAGAAGGTCTGATCGAACTTCTCCCAAGTAAGAGCATCTGTGTTCCTCCTTCTCTTCACCGAGTCCCACCAATGATCTGACTCCCCTTCTAGCAGATATGTAGCTAGGCCAACCCGCAAATCCTCGGCTACTCCCATGCCATCACACATTTTCTTCACTCGGAGAATCCATTTATCGCATCCAAGGGGTGACATCTTTCTTGGAAAGTAGGTGGGTGTTGTCACAAAAATTCTTGAAGAACTATCATCCTTCGATTTTCATCCCCGTTGCCTAGTACATGAGCTAATGGATGAACCCCACTGTTGTGGTTGTTGTTTCCATTCTGGTGTTGAACCAGAGTGGTTTGCTTCCTTAAGCATTGATAAATGTCATTCATGGCATCAGGAGGTGGTGGTGGTGGATTTGCTTGGCCACCACGTCCACGTCCACGTCAGCGTCCACGTTCACCCTCCATCCTGTACATCAATTCACAACTTAGTTTTCTCGATGTACAAGACACCATAACTATTGCTTTAAACTAAAGCACAAGACTTGTGAAAAGTTTATATCAATAATTTTATTCAATCTAATCTTACCTCTCTAGTGGTAATCTATAACCTACAGCTCTCATGTAAGTCTTAATTCCTAGGCTCTGATACCAAACCTTGTGACACCCCAAAATCCCCCTTGGACAACATTACTATCTAAAACTATTTACATCATAAGAGCAACTAATAAATTCAATAATCAAAAAAAATTCTGTTCATCATCCATAATATCTACAACTCATCCAAAAGAATATGACAAACCATGGCCATTACATCCAAAAGAATATACCAAACTACAATAATTACACCTAAAAGAATACGTCGAACTGTTATCTCAAAATGAATCTCCTAGTCTTGAATAGAAAAGAGCAATTCTAGATATCGCCATCTGGATCCACACGCCCATCAACTTGAGCTTCCCAAAGCACCTGCTGTCAACTCTCAACTCTTCCTTTAAATCAAAATCTGAAAATAAATATTATTTGTAGGGGCATCTTAGTCCCAAAATCGAACAAGGTTTAGAAAATATATAAAACAAGTTGGTCTCTTTTCACAAATATCATATATAACTTTTGAAATAAACCGGGATCATTTATAAGATCTCAAGTTTACACAGTAGCAATATATGGAATGAAGAAGTAAAACCAATTCCAAATCAATAATGTCATTTCCAACCATAAACCACTTCCAACAAGTTCTTATAATAATTCATTTCCCCACCAATAAACAATAACCCAGAATTTGTATTATTTCTCACAATGTATATCAAGCCACTACTTGCATCTCAGGTATGATGTATGACATCACATGAATAAACACATCAAGAATATCCTGACCCACACATACACATATAATCCTCGCAAGGATACACAACTTTAGGAAGGGCGCATCGGCAGGGACAGTCCAATCCAAGAATAGTATACTAACCCTTAGCCTTGATAATACATGAGCGAATAGTGGTTTGGTCCTGGCAAGGCACCAACCCCACTGAGAGTGATAGGGAACCTTCAAACCCACACAGAGTAAGAAACGCATCTAACTCACTCTACGATATCTAGTCAACGACCACCCATGGTCATCCAAACATCCACAAGAGATACAATACAAACACATTTCCTCAAATTACAAGCAAAGCAAAAATTCCCAAATTTCACATGTATTATTCCAATAGAACAATTTTAAGAAAATATGCAAGAGATCATCAACAATGCCATTTTATAGTTCAATACAAAGCACTAGAGTTTTAAAATCAAGAACAAAAGAATATTAAAAAAAATCCATCTCTCTTAAAAACTAGGGTTTTCAAGATAAGAAAAAGAGGTTTCATGGCTATTCCACCATAGCTTTCTTCAAAATATGATAATATTTGCAAGAGGATCTAGAAATAGTAATTTCATAGCATATATATAGGATTGAGAGTCAAAACACACATATATTTATGCCCTAGCCTCAATATACATAGTGGGAGAAAACTCTTACCTCCTTCTTTAGTTTTGTGTGAAGAACTTAAAATTTTGATCCACTTCAATGTGAAAATCCTCCTTGATCTTGTATTTTTCTCCTTCTTTCTTCCTCTCTACGACTTTATATGGTTAGAAATATTGAAATGGGGCTAATAGAGGTTCCTTAAGTATTTATAGTGGAAGAAATGATCTGTTGTACGCGATTCGGAAACCCAAATTTTTGACCTCATGTTCGAATGTCAATTGGCATTCGAACATCACTAGTGCAATTTATTGATTCACGTTCGAACATCATTTTGACATTCAAACGTTGGTTGTTCCCAGTATTTTTTTATTTTTATCAGAGCTCTACAGATACCAAAGTACTGGGACACACTGTCATTCAAACATCAATTCACGTTTGAACATCATCCCAATTTATACTAAAACTTTCAGTAAAATTTTGGCCTATTTAGAGGTCGATTTGGAGAAATTTTGTGAAATACACTTTTGTAGCCCTGGATATATAGTGTCCACTGTAAACATTTCAACTCAAACGGACATCAGGATAAAAATTTATGGTCTAAATAATAAGAAGTGTTCAAAATCCTTTTTACCCAAATTTTTCCTAAAATGTGCTTTCACTCTGAAATACTTCCTAGCTTCCAATACATACCCTATTACCTCGCCTAACATTTTTTTTATTTCTAATCTTACATTCTACATAGTTCATGCATACATCATCACGTATATTAGCATTCCAAAAATAATTACTTTATTATATAATGATAAGAATGTGGGGATTTATATGAGAGACCACCAGTTGTACACCAAGCTCAACAAGTATGAATTTTTTCTGATGGAGGTGAAATTCATAGGACACCTAATGTCAGCTTTGAGTGTGTCAGTTGACCCAAAAAAGGTTGAAGAAGTCATGAGTTTGGAGAGACCAAAGTCAGCCTTTAAAATACAAAGTTTCTTAGGATTGGTGGAATATTATCGAAGGTTCATTAAGGACTTCTCTCGACTAGTTGCACCTATGACGATGTTGACTAGGAAGAAGGTTAAGTTTCAGTGGGATAATTCGTGTCAGAGGGCGCTCAAGGAGTTGATAAGGAGGTTGTCTTTGACTCCTATCCTTATAGCTCTGGAGAAGGGACAAAGGTACATAGTATAATGTGATGCCTCTAAGAACAAACTTGGATGTGTATTAATGCAATCTGGGAAGGTGTTAGCTTGTGGTTCTCGGCAATTGAAGAACTATGAGTAGAACTACCACATGTATGGCATGGAGTTGGCGGTCTTTGTCTTTGTCTTGAAGGCATGACATCACTATCTATATAGAGAGCAATTTGAGTATTTGTGGACCACATGAGTCTGAAGTACATCTTCACTTGGCGGGGCTTCAACATGAGGCCATGAAACTAGATGGAGTACCTGAAGCATTATGACTTCACTTTGAATTATCATCCCGGTAAGGCAAATGTGGTGACTGATGCACTTAGCCGAAAGTTATGGGAGCTTTGACTAGTATAGCTTCTCGGGAGTGGCGGATGCTTGATAATGTGGGACAGTTTGGGCTAAACTACAGGGGTAGGACTCAGGGCACTTTAAAAAATTTTGTGGCTATGTCTTCCTTATTGAGCAGAGTGATCGAGTCTCAAGGGCACGACACAGAGGTATTGTCTCTCAAGGACTAGGTACAGTTAGGTACGGGTGATGAGAGCTAGGCCATTCATGCTTATGGTAGTCTTCGATTTAGGGGAAGGGTTGTGGTTCTCTAGAATGCAGATTTGAGAAAGAAGATCCTCAAGGAGTTTCATTGCTCTCGTTTTGTTGTACATCTCGGTGGCACAAAGATATAGCACAATCATCACCGCCAGTACTACTAGAGTGGGATAAAGCGACACGTTGGAGACTTTATTAATAGGTATCTCACGTTTTAGTTAGTCAAGGCTAAGCACCAAAAACCAGTTAGGTTTCTCTGACCTTTAGATGTGGCTAAGTGGAAATGGAAACACGTCACTATAGATTTTGTGACCCACTATCCATAGACTTTACATGGGTACGACGCAATATGGATGATAGTGGACCAGCTCACAAAGTTGACACACTTTTTGGTTGTACAAATGGCCTTCACACTAGAGGAATTCTACAGGTTGTACATACGAGAGATAGTCCAGCCACATGAAGAACCCATATTTAGAGTATCAGATCAAGACTCCAGGTTTACAGCCCATTTCTAAGAGAGCTTTCAAAGAGCTATGGGGACATAGTTGATGATGAGTACAACTTTTCATCCCAGACGGACGGTCAACCAAAGAGGACCATCCAGACTTTAAAGGACATACTACGAGCATGTGCCCTTGATCTCAAGGATAGCTGAAAAAAGCACTTACCTTTAATGGAGTTCACCTACAAAAATAGTTATCAGGGGAGCATACAAATGGTACCCTATGAGACACTTTATGGGAGGTTGTGCCATTCACTAGTCTATTGGACGAAAGTTGGACAAAGACCTTTTACGGGTTTGGACTTGATTAGAGATACCTCAGAGAAGGTGGACTTGATAAGGACCCATTTTCTTATGGCTCAGAGCCGACAGATGTTCCATGTCTCCAGAAGTACATTCCAAATCTTACGCATGAGATCGATTGGGGTGAGCTGGTTATTTATATGGATGGAACTTTCGAAGATAAACTGGTTCGTCTCATAGATAGCTGAGAAAAGATTTTGTGGGGTAAGACTTTGAAGCTGGTGAAGGTGTTATGGCAGCACTGTGAGGTGGAGAAGGCGATATAGGAGCGTGAGGACACAATATGTGCAATTTATCTGATCTTGTTTGAGGATGGAGGTACTTTCTATAGTCATAAATAATTATATGGCTTATTGCATATGCATGTTGTGATGTGAGCAAATTTCAGGGATGAAATTTCTTTTAAGGAGGAAGAATGTAAAATCTAGGAAAAATAAAAAATTTATTGGGAATGGTAAAATTGTAAATAACCATTATGGTACAGGTTGAAAACTCGAAATTTTGTAGAACTCAGATGATGAAACGGGCCTCGTTGTTGGATTTGTCTTGTGAAATCTAGTTATTTAGTCAATTTTTGTTTAATTCCAAGACAATTAGATTTTTCTCGTTTTACGATGAGATCGAACGTCGCGTGACTAAAATAAACGCGATCGAGATTTAATTTTGAAACACAAAAAATAATTTCAAGTTAGTTTAATTAAAACATATTGAGCATAACACAAAAAAAAGGATTTAACTGTTTTGGAATGAGAATTAATTAGAAAAGACAAGATGTGTGGATTAATGAGAGCAAAACAAATGAGGGGTATAAAAAGTGGAAAAATCAGGTTTTTCCCCCATAATCTCCAGCTAATTTTTGGGATAGAGAGGAGAGGGAGAGGGAGAGAGAGAGAAGCTCTCCCCCATCTCCACTTTTCTTCTACAATCTACGGTGATATGTTCATCGGATTGCTTTGGGTCAAGAACAAAACGTGTTCTATGCGACAAGAGCTACAAATACATACCAAAGATCATGGGTTTCGCCAAAATCTCAAAGACATAATTGTTGGGATCAAGTCTTTGAAGCTTGATTTGGGTATTTTGGAGCTTCTACTACGATGCATTACGCTTCAAGAGGTAATGTTCATTTCCTAACTAGGTTTATTTTTAACCTAGGGTTGTATGTTGAATGGTTAGCATGATTAGAGATGAAATCTCTTGTCTAAATATACACCTAGTGTGACTAGAGTATAGAAAATGGTATAAGAATGGATAAAAATCAATTCTAGCATGAATTGGGTTTGTTGAAATTGCTTGTTTGTAATTTCATTAAAGAATGTGTTAAATGGATTTGCTATGTGTTTACATACTTATGTGTCTTTTGGGTATTTGATAAAATGCCGAAGAACGATTTAAGTATGTTATTTGAATGAGAATTAGATAACATGCCTAGTGATATTGTAAATTGTGATTATATACTTATGATATAATTGACAATTGGAAAATATTGATAGACATTGAAATTGTTCATAATATTTTCATGCCATATTTAACATGCTATGGAAATTGCAATATGAACATTTATGAGTTGCTTATTCTTGAATGAAAGTTAGATTGATTTTCGCATTGAATATGAACATTTCATAAGCATCTGGGTTGGGGAGTAGCCTCTTTAGAAAATACCCTATTGAGCGTGACTCACCCTTTATGGGAACAACATTTCAAGTGCAGGACAAACACCGGTGGACGGCCTTCACTTGGGTCCTTGTTGATGAAGAAGCCGAGTCGCAGCTTTTAAAATTTTAATTTTGTAAATCAATCATGTAATTTGTTTTGAACTTGAAAAATTTTATAAAGGGTTGTGTAATGAACACTTATGGGCTAGAAATTGTGTAGATAAATGTATGAATGAGTATGGAATGAGTTTGGATGGCCAATGGTTGATGATTAGAAGGATTTGGGAAGAATCTGGGCCTAAGTACTGATTCCTAAGTGATTAAGTACTGGTACCACGTTGTTGGATGGTGTAGGTACCGGTACCTAGACTTACGAGTACTAGTATCTGGATTCCAGTGGACTTAAGTGCCGGTACCAAGGCTTCAGATACTTGTCCTCGATGGACAATAGGCTCAAGTACCGGTACCACAATATATAGGTACTGGTACCTAGTAAAAAATGGGCTCAAGTACCGCTACCTAAGCATCGATACCTAAGTGATTAAGTACCAATTCGTAGCAAATCGAAGGGACCTGATAGACAAAAAGATCAGGTCCTAATACCACATGTAAGAGGTACCGATACCTCTTTCAAAATTTTCAAAAAACAATTTAAATATAGTTCTATCAAGCCTTCAGATCTTGAGCCCTCTTACTTATGTGATGGAATTGGCCAAACATTACATTCAAATTGATGGGGATGGACCTTGGAATGTTCAAGTGGTTGATACATACACATGTTATGCATTTATGAGTGCTCCGGTACAAGGGAGACTTTGTCAAAACTCTGTATTAGTTACTATCCCGATGAAAGGGATGTAAGGACTTGGTGTCGGGTGATGCAGCATTCACGAGTACTTTTGCGGGTTAATGGATCAACAGGTTGAGAATAGACCCCGGTATTTAGGGGCATCACGAAACCTTTATGGATTGGGTTGTTTTTTAGATAGATTTTATGGAAAATTATTATTGGGTACGATTCATCTGTGTGACGAGAACTATTCCCGTGGTTTCGGGTTGTCTACATGACATGGGAAAATAAAGTGATTGTGAGACATCTTAATGATGGGAATTAAATGCTTGTTATGAGTTGTCTGTGTGACGGAAATTAGCTAAGTGGTTCTAGTTGTCTTAGTGACGAATAACAACTAAGTAGTTTGAGTTGTCTAAATGACAGGCGTCTACATGACGAGAATTATCTGTGTAGCTTAGTCATCTAAGTGACAAGAATGTGAATGTACATGTGGTTGGGGTTGTTTGGATGATGAAGGATATCTATGTGATGTTACAACTTTTCGACAAATGTTGTCTGGGTGGCAAAATGGGTATTTTTATGTGAGATATTAGTGCAATGAAACAAGATTCCTCGTTAAAGTTACAGAGTAATGAATAATGTATTCTTGCAAATGAACTTATCATACTCTGCTAATTCATATTACAATTATGGAAAGCTACTGGGTAGTCACTAAATGTTTTTTTTTAAATCCTTTTAGGTAACCTATCCATAACCTTGGAGTCTACTATCGAGACTAGATGTCTAGTCGAGTGTTGTGAAAGGAGAGGCTCACTTCAATTTTTGTTCTTATTCATCTGGCCATGTATATAACTCAAGTGCTATACAACAATGTAAATAACACTTTAAAAATATTTTTGGGATGTAAATATTTAGTATGATAACGATCCAGTGTGCTCGCACTTGTGTAACATTTTATTTTACGTGGGTTATAATATATATTTTGTCAAGGTCAGTTTATAAAAATTATTAACAGGTTTTTCAGACAAAATGTGTTATGTATAAATTATATTTTCAATCCTAAGCCCCAGAACGAGGTGTTACAGCCATGGTCTGAGGCTTAAGAGAGTTCAGCCAAGTTTTTACCTTGTCCTTTAGAGATAATGGGAATAATTTCATTCTCGCTACCTCTTTGCGCACATTTTTCTCAAGGAATAACTACCTACTCAAACTCCTTGATATGTAGGTATGAGTTTTCCCTATCCACACCATGGAATTGTGGAAGCAACTGGAGCATTCCAAGTTTGACTAAAAAAATTTGTGCTTGCATTGGTAAAAGTATACATGAAGGTGCAGAGGAGAGAGTAGCTTAGAGGTATTCTCTCATCATCCTCACAAGAGGAACCGGTGTGAGATTATCTCCAACATTCTCAGGATTGCGAACGAGAAGAACTAATGGAAAATTATTTCCTTGGTTCCCCATGTTCTGTGGATTATTATTGTTTAATCCTTCCATTTCAATGTTTATTGTGGGGCCAAGTCTTATAAGTCTATTGTGAATAGTGTCGCATGCCCACATGAAAAAAAAACTAAAACTATAAAAAAAATAAAAAAGCAATAAATTAAAAGTAAAGTAAAACAAAAAAGGCACCTAAACTCATGATGTAAATCACAAGACTTACCTGACTCTTTTTCGAATCACCCTTTTGAATCACTCCTTCCCTGGCAACGGCGTCAAAAAAGATTGACCTCAAAAGTGTAACACCCCGCATTCTCTTTAATATATGTATATAGATATATAGTGATATAATTATTTTGGTGATTCATATATAAACATAATGAGGTGAGAATGAATCATATGGATGGTAATAGTAGGAATAAATACTAGGGAGGCAATTTGAGTTTTGAAGTTTAAGTTCGAAGACGTTTAAACTTAGAAAGGGTGATGAGATAAGTTTTTAAATATTTTTAGGTCAAACTAAGGTCTCCATTGAATCTGGAAGGTCTAAAAACCTTGGGAGATGTAATATGAGGTGCCTTGGAAGCTTGGAAGTACTCCAGAATAAAAACACACCTTACGTAAATGTCGGGTAGAAAATAGTTTGAACACCTCTTAGTATTTTGGACATAAATTTTTATCCTTATGTCCAATTGATCTGAAATTTTGAAAGTGGATAGTAGACATCTAGGGCTACAAAAGTCTATATCATGAAAATTTTTCAATTAGACCTAAAAATGGGTCAAAACTGCTCTGGAAGTTGAGGTATTCAAACGGTACCGGTACCCCGAAACCAGTAGCTAAACGGTACCGGTACCCAGTACCGGTACCGCTTCTCTGAAGCCTTCCGAACAGTTAAAAAGTCGGGATTTTGGGTTTTAAAACCCCATTACAAGCCCTATTTGCCCCATTCTTCATCTCATTCTCACCACAAACATCCTAGAGCCCTAGGAGGAGATAAAGAAAGGAAAAAACACCAAGATCAAGATGGCTTCACACCGTATAGAAATCAAAACCGAAATTTCTAAAGAACACCATTCTTCTCCTCTCTTCTTCTACACCTTTACCCACACCTCTTGGAACCCTAAGAGAAGACAAGAAGGAGATCTTTGGAGCTTGGGTTAGCTTAAAACTCTTGGATTCAAGGTAGGGGTTTTCTTCCATTCTCTTACATTGAGATTAGGATTATTACATATGTATTTCCATTGACTCTAAATCATATCCATTGGCTATAAAATCATCCTTTCTTGTCACTCTTGAATATATTTTCCTTGTTGTAAACCGTATTATGCTTGAGCAACCACTAATCCTCTTTTCTTGATTTCGAACCTTAGTTACAAAAGAGATGTGTGATTCTCTTGATTCCTCCTTCATTATTGGTTTTCAAACATAAATATTACTTGTTCTAAGCTAGGTTATGGGTGGGTAACCACTAAATCTCATTGTATGCCTTCGAAACCCTAGTTTCCAAGGGAATTGTATTTTCTCTTTATTTCTTCATTTGTTCTTGCTATTTAAATTTGATATTCATTTGTTATTGATTCTAACCCTTGTGATTCATACCTTTTGATTTCAAGACTCGACATTCAATTGCTCTTGATTTCAACCCTTGAGTTCTCTTTTATTCTTGACATCAATACTTGATATTCTTTATTCTTGATTCCAAGACTTGATGGTTCTCTTGTTCGTGGTTCCTAAACTTAAAAATCCGTTGTTAGTGAATTCAAACCTTGATTATTCCGTTATTCTTGACTTCTCCTTTGTTCATGACTTTTAAGCTTGATACGCCTTTATTTTATATTTCCAAGCTTCATATTTATTTGTAATGATTCCAAAACTTGATTACTCATGTGTTCTTGACTTCAAAACTTTAGTGCTTTATAATGAACAATAAAATAGTGTTATTGGATGATCTCATGTACTTTTCTTAAATTGTTCTATTGGAATGTTACATGTGAATTTGGTCATTTATGGAATTGTCGTTATTTGAGAAAGTTGTTGGTATTGAGAACAAAACATTGAGGCAGAGGTTGCTTGTATGCATGCTGCCAGAGAGGACCATATTATAGGCAGAGGTTGCTTGTATGCATGCTGCCAAAGAGAACTACTGAGAAACAAATCCTTGAGGGTGAGATGTTTCTTGTATGAATGCTCACGCCAAAGAGAACAATACTATACCATATGAGATACGAATACTGTGCGAGTCATTGTTCATTCTACTAGATACGGTTTTCACAAGAGTCTTGGGGTAGTATGGGATGCCACAAGAACTTGTGGAAATGGTGTATGGTGGAATGAATTATATTTTGAAAATTTGTTGTCAACTCTACTTTGTTTCACTTCTTTATTTATCCATTTTAATTACCGTTGCCATTTAAACTTGAGATCTGTATAAATGTCCCGATTTTATTTCAAAAGCTATATATGATATTTTTTGAAATGAGACCGACCCGTTTTGACATGTTTTCTAAACCTTGTTTGAGTTTGGGAGGATTTTCCTACAGAGCTTAGTGCTCACCCCCTACAGTTAAACCTTTTTCAGATGTTGGGCCAGAGGATGTACTCGGTGCTAACGAGCCGTACCTTGGGGAGGCTTCACTAGAGGGATACTTGGATCCCGAGTGGGACATCTAGAGATGTCATTTACTTTTTGTTCTAGACTAGAATACTATTTTGAAAACACTGTATAGTCTAGATTTCTTTTGTAATTTTCGATGCGCTATAATAGTAAATTTTTATTGGGAATGTAAAGGCAAAAGATGGCATATTCTTTTGGGTTATTGATGTAAATGTTATGGATTACTGTTAGAAAATCTTTTTTTATTATTATTATTATTGATGGTTTATCTTAATGCTCTCATGGTATGAATGGTGATTGAATATAATGTCGTCCAGAGTGTATTTTGGGGTGTTACAAAAAGTGGGTTCAATAACAAAGGTTTTCCAAGCATAAGAAGAGTATCGTGTTGTAACTTGGTTGATTTACCAAGGTCGGCGCATTAGGAAAAATGGGTGGTTCAAAAAGGATGATAGGCAAAGAAAACTAAAAACTCTGAATTTTTAGAAGATTGGTTGAAGAAATTATCAGCTAAGTTATAACAATAAAAGAAAATATCAGTTAATCGGCAAAATTCATCTCATGTGAACAAATATTTTGACCCAATTCTACAACTCAAGATTGCCCTCAAATGCACTCAAATGGAGAATATTTAATTAACACTTGTTGAAAGAATCAATTATAGATTTAAGTTAATTTACCTAATTCCGAAAGAATTACATTCACATCAATTGCAGTGATTCTAAGAATTATTAGTGCCAGGCTGAATTGTGTACGGGTAAGAAGATATACATATCGAATGTGTTTTCAACTTTAATTATTCAAACAACCAAATAACTCATTCTTTGGAAAACCCTAATTAAGGTCAAAATCTCTATTCACGGATGAGACTTCCTCATCCAATGAAACCATAAAATGACTACTCACTCATTACTGAATTGAAAATAAAAAACTTGAATTGAAATTGCGAGTAAAATAAATTACCTTGAATTAAATTGCCAAGAATATAAATTATTCACAAAAGAGAATTGAAAATAATCAGCTCGCAAGAATTAAAGAACTAAAAATAGAACAAAAGTTGGAATTGAAAACAATGGAAGAACTCTTAAAAAGCAAGTGTAACGCCCCAAAATTCACCTTGGACGGCATTATTATCTCAAACCATTCACATCATGAGAGCAACTAATATCATCCATAAACACATAAAGTTTCATTCATCATGCATAATATCTATAGCATCATCCAAAAGAATATGTCAAATCATGACAATTACATCCTAAAATCAAGTATTATATTGCAGCGGAACAAACATATTATCGTTCATACACTGTTTCAAAATGCATATCCTAGTTTAGGACATAAAGAGAGCAAATCTAGACATTCCCCTCGGGATCCACGATTCCATCCAATTGAGCATCCCAAGCTACCTGCTCATCAATTTCGAGCTATTCCTATATACTAAAATCAAAGACTAAATATTGTTTGTAAGAGGGAGCACTAAGATCTGTAACAACATCCTTCCAAACTCGAACAGGTATTATATATAACTTTTGAAAGAAAACTGTGACAGTTAAACCGATCTCAAGTTTAAATAATATCAATAAGGTAAATGAAAAGGTAAAACAAATTCCCAAAAATAATCCATATTTCCAACCATAGACCATTTTCAACAAGTTCATGTAAGAAACCATTTTCACAACAATGAACAATAACAAACAATTTGTACCATTTTTCACAATGTATCTCGAACCACAACTTGTATCTATGTCTCAGGTATGTTGGTTGTTTCCCAGGAATCTACATAATGATTTTATCTTGTTAACCCATCAATCACAAACACTTTAGGAAGGGCGTGTACTGTCTCCCAAGCCACTAATGAATCCTTCCCAGGATAAGTATACCATCCCTTAGCCTCAAATATACGTGAACAATAGTGGTTGCTCTCAAAAATAACAATCGACTACAAGTGTTAGGAAGTCATCTCACCCCCACTGGGATAGACTAACCTCTAACACTCTACGAGAGCTCTCGAAGGCAATTCAAGTCCATCACAACAAACCATACAAGAGATGCAATACCAATCAATTTTGCAAATCACAAGTATCTCAAAAAATCTCAATTTCATAGGTATTTTTCTAATATAGCAACTCAAGAAAAATAAGCAAGAGATCATCAAAAGTTATAATTTTTAGTCTTCAACAAAGCACTATAGTTTTGAAATTTAGAACAAAGGGACATCAAGAAGAAAAATTCATCTTTCTTGAAAAACTAGGTTTTAAATCAAGAACAATGAATATCAAGCTTTGATATCAAGAAAAAATTAATATCAAATTTTGAAATCAAGAACCAATGAATATCAAATTTTGAAATCAAAAATAAATCAATATCAAGTTTTGGAATCAAGAACCAATCAATATCATGTTTTGGAATCAAGAACAAATGAATATCAAGCTTTGAAATCAAGAACAAAACAATATCAAGTTTTGGAATCAAGAACCAATGATTATCAAGTTTTGAACTCAAGAAAAAATCAATATCAAGTTTTGGAATCAAGAACAAATGAATATCAAAAATAAAAATTCATACTTCTTGAAAAACTAGAGTTTTGATGTTATGAACAAAGGTTTTATGGCTATCAATTTATACTTTCATCAAAACATGGTAAGATTTGCAAGAACAATCAAAAAACAAGGATTTCAATACATATATATAAGCTTGAGAGTCAAAACATATATATATATATATAAGTCCTAGCATTATGAACAAGAGTTGAATAAAGCCCCTACCTTCTTCTTCCTTAGAGTTCTTGAAGAACTTGAGATTTTGATCCCCTTCAAGGTGAAAATCTCTTTGATCTTATGTTTCCCCCTTTATTTCTTGTTTCTCAAGGATTTCTAGGGTTGTAAATGGTGTATGGAGGCTAAAGGAGGCACCCTTATGTATTTATAGGCAAAAAAAAATAGCTCAATCATCATCAATCTGATGTTCTGATTCACTGCTCACGTTCGAACGTCATTTGGCGTTCAAACGTTAGTAATGTAAATTATTGTTTTACGTTCGAACGTTACTTTGGCGTTTGAACGTTGGTTGTTCTTAGTACTTTTTCACTTTCATCAGAGATCTATCAGACACCAAAGTACTGGGACTTCCGATCGTTCGAACGTTGATCCACGTTCGAACGTCATCTTAGTTTCTACTGAAACTTTCAGTGAAGTTTTAGCCTATTTAGATGTAACACCCCAAAATACACCTTGGAAGTATTACTAGCTAATCACCATTCATATCATGAGAGCACTAAATAAATCTAATAATAAGAAAGTTTCATTCTTCAACCATTGATACTTTAACAAAATTCAGGCAGAGTCTCCTTTGTACATGAAGCTCTACCCAAAACACAACATGTGCAATTAAACTACATTGACCACACCGGGTCCATTTTTTCATCATAAAATAAATTTTCATTCACCATATGTAATGTCCATAATGTCATCCCAAAAGAATATGTCAAGCCATGGCCACAATATCAAAAGAATATGTCAACTATGGCATTTACATCTCAAAAGAATCAAAATACACTTGCAGTGGAATAACAAAAACAAACTAGCCTTCACATGATCTCAACGTAAATTCTCTAGTCTAGTACAAAAGAAATTATAGCTCTATATGTCCACCTCGGGATCTAGATTCCCCTCAGGTGGGACCTCCCAATGCCCCGACTCTTCAACTCCGAGATCCTCCTCTAGCACTAAATTTGAAAAATATTTAACTATAGGGGATGAACACTAAGCTCTGTAGCAAAATCCTCTCAAAATCAAACAAGGTTTAGAAAAATATAAAACAAGTCGGTCTCATTTCACAAATAGAATATATAATTTTTGGGATAAAATCAGGACATTCAAATAGATCTCAAGTTTAAATCGCAATGGTGATAGAGATAAACAATGACAACAAAGTTCCAATAGCATTTATTTGCAAAATACTAATCATTTCCCACACATGATATACCAATGTTCTTCACGTCATGAGCATCCTTACAAGGAACCTCTCACCCTCCAGGTTTGGTTTTTAAGCATCCTTATAAGGAACCTCTTGAGAAGGAATGAGCATCCTTACCAGGAACCTCTCACCCTTAAGATTTGGTTTCTCAAGCATCCTTACAAGGAACCTCTTAAGAAAGAATAAGCATCCTTACCAGGAACCTCTCACCCTTAAGATTTAGTTTCTCAAGTATCCTTACAAGGAACCTCTTGAGAAGGAATGAGCATCCTTACCAGGAACCTCTCACTCTTGAGATTTAGTTTCTCAAGCATCCTTACAAGGAACCTCTTGAGAAGGAATGAGCATCCTTACCAGGAACCTCTCACTCTTAAAATTTAGTTTCTTAAGCATCCTTACCAGGAACCTCTCACCCTTAAGATTTGGTTTTTCAAGCATCATTTCAAGGAACCTCTTGAGAAGGAATGAGCATCCTTACAAGGAACCTCCCACTCACGTTTGTTCAAAACAACCATACAAGAATACAATACCCAACTATTGTCTCAAATACCCAACAATTCCACAAACCCTCAATTTACAATCAATTTCTAAGAAAACCCCCAATTCTCACAAATGATATCTCTCAATAGGGCAAATTAAAGAAAATACACAAGAGATCATCATCAATATAATTTTCTTATTCAACATAAAACACTAAGATTTTGAAATCAAGAATATAATAAAGATTTAGAGAAAATTTCATCTCTCTTGAAAACTAGGATTTTTGAAGCAAGAAGAATGGGTAGCAACCCTAACTTTGGGTAAAACATGTTCATAATTATAATAGAATTAAGAAACAAAGAAACCATAGCAAATACATACTAATAAGAGTCAAACATATATATATATATATATATATATATATATTATCCCTAACC
>JAHQCQ010008859.1:1850-14075 GCA_023539305.1 Ilex asprella
GTCATCGTTTGATAAACGAGGGGCGATTTTCAAAAACAAAAAAAAATCCGTTTTTGGTTTTCATTTTTCGTTTTTGAAAAACGAAAATCAAAACGTTACCAAACGAGGCCTTAGTGACAACAAAAATCGAGAATAACAGCTTGTAGGTACTAAGTACAACATCCGCTTTTATTTATGAGACAATCATGTTTAGTACATATGATCAAAATATCTCGGATTATTCATCTCGATTGATGTGAATATGATCTGATAAAATAATGTGATTCAAACATAACACGACGCCATTGTTGGCAGGTATGGAATTATCAAAGGTGTCTGGGACAGACGAGGGCCGCGGCACTGTAAAAAATCCCTTGACTGCTATAAGTTCTGCGACATAGGGTATGTAGCCTGTTTCAGTGGCCATTGCACCTGCAGTGTCAAACCAGCTGCCGAAGGCTCCACTGACAGAAGAATTAAGAAGTGCAAGAGCGATGGTGATTGCGACAAACTCTGTCCTCCCAAATGTGCCTTCAAGGAATGTTCTCGGGGGAATTTGCTTATGGGCTTGTAAATGATTGAAAAATATGCTAGTCTGTAAGGGAGTGACATCTCATTCGATATATTTTATTTCAAATTTCTGTCTTAAAGGATAACTTATTATATATGTATATTTAAGTGGGATCTATCACATATAGGCGGGCCCCCTTCACTCGTGAATGATATATGATCCTTTAAAAATGAAATTAAGAATAAAAAATATTAGAGAAAATCTGAATCTCTTCGGGAGGTCTTATAATTCCTAATGAAATAAAACTGAGTTCGGCATTACATGCAGTTTAGTGAATGCGTTTAGTAGGAGAACATTACACCTAGTTGAATAATTCCTGATTAACAAATATTCTAATACTTACATGAAAGTCATGCAAATGTAAACATGACTTTCAAGATGTTTTTTGGCATTCCATTCAAGATGTTCGGCTAGTTATTCACACCGGGACTAGATAATTTATAAAAGATATATTTCTCATAATTTTGTCTCAAGGGAGTTGTCAAGTTTTGAATTCAAGACATCTGTTTTTACAATTCGTATATGTCTCTACTAGACTACCTCTTTGGGTTGTCCATATATTATCAGAAGCAACGTGTACAATATCTTCCTCGTAACCATGATCTCAATGACCACTGAGCGTTAGATCAGTTGGTGATGGATTGTTCTATTTTAAGCAAGGTCTCGAGTTCGAGTTTTCGGAACACAACTGCATTCGGTAGGGAGAGTTTTGCTGCCCTTGTGATCCTACTCGTCTCGAATTCGGATTAGTCAGAGCTCAAAGTGATTTTCGAATACTGGATGGTTTGACAAAAAAAAAAAGCAATGATCTCAATGCAGGGTAAGACACAAAATAGAAGGAAGTACTGTATCGAAATTAAATATTTTTTTGTCATATTATAAATTCTAAGTAGAGCCAAGTTACAACCAAAAACTTAAGATTAGTATAAAATATTCAGATCGATCCTAAACAGTTCTATGTTAAGAGTAACCGCACCAGATTAAATTTTAACCTTTTTTAATTTTAATTTTCTTGTCGCTTCTGAACAATATTGAATTACACTCTTGGTTATTGCAGTCTTATCCCCCCACGATACATTTATTACAAATTGAATTTTCAAATGATCAGGAATTTTCCAATGTAATGGTTGGAATGGATTTTTTCCAATAAAAAAGATGTGATATCTATCATTTTTGTTGGTGCGTTGGAAAGTTAATATGGTATCTATCATTCATTATATAATATTAAAGGTAGGCTAAAATTAATTTCAAATGAAATAGTAAAAGAGGTACAATAGTTTGTGGGTTAAAATAACACATGCTTGATAAATTACAATGAGCAGTTGACCACACTTGTTGAAAAAGGGTTTATGAAAACAATAAGCACACTAGCAATAATACCGTGTTGAAGATACTCTATAATTTGTTTATTTTTCTTTAATTTTGCAGTTTAAATTAAAATAAAGAGAGAAAATTAAAGATAGGTAGAGGAAAGGGAAGAAGAAGATAGGTGTGAATTAATGACGTGTGGTAATTCATGGAATTAGGAATGAGATTACAATTCTCAATCAAGATTACCGCAATCCAAACCGAGGCTATAAGTATTGTGCCTGTGAGCTTGAATATTACAGGACATAGTACAACCCCATAACAAGCTTTGTTTCCAGCTACCAGCAGAAGATATGGAGAAGGCTTCATTTCATTTGGCTTCCTTGATCATCCTCCTGTTTCTCCTATCTGGTCAGTACTCTCTCTCTCTCTCTCTCTCTATATATATATATATATACATATACATATGTAACATTCACTCACTCGTTGTTAGCAAGGACTGGTAATAGGAATATTACCTTTCTTTTTTTGTGAAACGATTGTCCATCAAACTTTGTCCAATGCATATCTATTTGATTCATTGTTATGGATTGTTGAGTTCATTTCATGTCAAGTACTACCATATGAATCTTCCAATTCATATAGCCCAGTTCATTGAGTTAGTTACCCAAGTCAACACGATTATAACTCGAATAAACATATATCTGACAAATTCATCATTTTTTTAACTTTAGATAGATAGGTCGTGTTTAGAATTGTCGGTCTTTCCACCATTACTTTGTATTGCTATTGATGTATGATGTGAAATAATGTTTTCAGGTCTTCCATTCTCAAGAGAGGAACTGGTGGGGAAGTCTTGTACAACCAAGAATGACTGCAAAGGCTATTGTCCTGGATGGGCTAGTTGTATTAGTGATCACTGCATCTGCGATGGTCATGCTGCCCAAATACACCCTGATGCTAAAAGATCAACCACCATTCCCTGTCACAAACACAGTGATTGTGAAAATAAATGTGATCCTAAGTGTCAAATCGAACTATGTGATGTCGAGAACAAAATTTGTGTTTGCGCGTGTTTTGAGATCCCCCCTCCCCCCAATGGTCCATAGGAATTTCATGTTGTTAGCTTTGTCAGCATCAAAAAAATAAAGTTAACAAAAGACCGATTTTATTTATTTCTAGCCTCTTAAATCCATAATTGTCCGTGGTAATTACATACCTAACTTCATTATGTATTCTAAACCCTAAAAAGAAATAAAAATATTAAAACCTTCTTTGTACAATCAATGTTTTCTTCATTTGTTTGCAATATAATAGAGAATTTCACACACGGCCACCCGTGTGCGTAATTGCAAAAAAGTGTGTAATTGCCCGGCTAGGAACATTTCACACTAGCTAATGTCACTCTCTTTACCTAGATTGGCTGATGAACACTAAATGGCCTTTTGCAAGGCTAAATGAATACATCAAAAAGTTAATTTTTTTTATATAGTTACGAAACTAAAAGAAATAAGCTTTTCAGCAATGAAAAATTTCGTAGCTAAAAGTCAACTGCCACAAACAACTTATTGCTCACTTCTTTTATATAGGATACAAATAACATTCCTATAGCAACAAAAAGACGCCATTTTATTGTTTGCCCATTGACAGTTAGAGGGAAAATATGATCAGACACGTTATGAGTTTGAATCTTGTGGTAATAAGAATATTTTAGTAGTAATAGAAACGAACTGTAAATTCAGACGCCTTAATTTCAAATTTTAGTCATTCATTCGGACCAAGCCAAAGGGATTTATCCTTCATGAAAAAAAAACCTCAATTAAGAGCAACCCAATAACTAGAATTCAAAAGCTAAAATCAATATCACAACAATTTAACAAAAATAATAACTTACTAAGGATACACCCCTCAAATAATAACTTCATTGGGGGATGATCGGGAGGCGATCGGGGAGTTGTTGGATGATGTCCGGAAACTCGCCAGAGGATAGCCAGAAGGAGAGGAGCCTCAAGAGTTCTGATGTGGAGGATCCTTCACAAAAACAACCACGGAGCTTATTATTTTTGACCAAAAGAATTCACAAGCCTGGACTTTGAAACCATGTAAAATAAGAGAATAAAAAATAAATAAAAATTGTTTATTGCTTTGGTGTCATTTATTACATACATGAGAGGTATGTTTATAGTACAAAGGAATAATTAAATTTCTTAGTCTAACCATGCGAGACAAACAATATATACATTACCCATTTGTCCTTGATTTGGAGAAGACGAAAAGATTTTGCTGATATGACAGTTAATCAGCAACTGTCATATTTTTTGGGTTCTTTATTTCTGTATATATTAACACTCTTAAAGAAGAATTCACTACATTAACACTCTTAAAAAAGAATTCAAGTGGAGCAGGAGTCATCCAGTCCCTATCCTACCAACTTACCATGCATATAGTTCCACAAAAATTAATCGACATACAAACAGAATGGATCAGAATGCATTAACTACTGACACAAATTTCAAGTTAGGAGAAGAACCCTGTAAATATTGTACCTGTGAGCTTGAATATTACAGGATTAAGTACAACCCGATAGCCAGCTTGGTTTCCGGATACCAACAGAAGATATGGAGAAGGTTTCATTTCACTTGGCTTCCTTTATCATCCTCCTGTTTCTTCTATCTGGTCAGTTGTCACACTCTCTCTCTCTCTCTCTCTCAAACACACACAAACTACAAAATCATTCACTCACTCGTTGTTAGCCAGGAGTACGGGTAATCGGTGTGTTACCCTTCTTTTTATTTTTTTGCGGAACGCTTATCTGTCAAACTTTGTTCAATTCATATCTAATTGATTTACAGTTATGTATTGTTGTGTTGGTACTGTATCAACTACTTTATCATATGAATCTGCTGATTCATATAGACTAATTTATTGAGTTAGTCATCAAAGTCAACACGGTAATGGCTCCAATGAGCATATATCCGATAAATTCGTTGTTTTTTTAACTATAGATAAATGAGTTGTGAAAAGAATTTTAGGTCTTTCTATCATTACTTTGTATTATTATTGGTGAATGATGGAAAACAATGTTTACAGGTCTTCCATTCTCAAGAGAGGATCTGGAGAGTAAGTCTTGTACAACGAAGAATGACTGCAAAGACCACTGTCCCCCATTCGCTACTTGTTTTAATGGCCACTGCATCTGCGTTCCATATGCTGCCCAAATATACCACCCTGATGCTAAGAGTCCAACCACCCTTCCTTGTGACAAACACACTGATAGTGGGAAAAAAATGTGATCCTAAGTGTGAATCTGCACTATGTGATACCTAGAACGAAGTTTTTAACTTTGTCGGCATCCAAAAAAAATAAACTAAGTTTGAAAAAAGATGGCCTTTATTTATATTTAGCCCTGTTTTGACGACAACAGTCTTCATTGGAAATGAAAATATTATCTATAAAAATCTATATTGTCATATTTTGGAGAGTCAATATATTTGAAATAGAACAACTATATGACTCATAATTCTTAAATAATCATGGATATGTTAAATTCGTAGTGTTAATTACATACCCAACTTAAATAATCATGCATCTGATTGTAGGTATTGATTGAAGTTCTTAATTAAGGCCATTGAAAGATCAATAGAATTTTGCTGTCAAGTAGTTTCTTCTTCTTCCTAAGTTCCCCATCCATGGAAGCCCTGATCAACCACTGTCTCTTATCCTTCTTCCGTTCCCATCTTACCACCCAAACCACCAAAACACTCATCATACTTCTTCTTCAGAAAGCTAGTCCCTTTTTTTTTTTTTTTTGAATTCTTGTTAAAGAATTGAGCTACCCACATGGGCAAGTTGTATTAATGGCCACTGCATCTGCGATGGTCATGCTGCCCAAATAAATTAAGTTGACAAAAGACGGGTGGTTTTATTTATTTCTAGCCTCTGAAATCCATATCGTTGGTGGTAATCACATGCCTAACTTCATTATGTATTCTAAACCCTAAAAAGCAATAAAAATATTAAAACCTTCTTCATATAATCAATGTTTTCTTCATTCGTTTGCAATATAATAGAGAATATGACACAACGCCAAGAGCATTTCACTAAACGAAATAAGCTTTTTAGCTATGAATTTTTTTTAAAACTAAAAGTCAACTGCCACAAAAAAAAACATATCGGTCACTTCTTTTATATGTCAGTCATTTTAAAGTCTATAGGATACAAATAACATTCCTTGAGCAACAAAAAGAAGCCATTTCATTGTTTGTCAATTGACAGTTAGAGGAAATTATTATGAAGGCCGTCCTCCGTGGTAACAACGACACTTAAGTCATAATAGGAACGAGTTATAAAGTCAGACGTCCTAAATTTGAATCTTAGCAACTCCTTGAAGCAATAAATACCCTAATCTCGATCTGGATGACTTGCCTTTGACCGGATCGAGGAGGGGATTAGTCGAGGTACGCGTAAACTGGCTTAAAGACTCCTAACCATTGAACCAAAAAAAAATAAAAATGCCCCTCGAGGAAATTGAAGTCACCTGTGGCTAAGACGGTTAAACAAGTCAAGTTTGAACATTTTTTTAAGCTCGTTACTATGTAAATAGTTAAACGAGCTAACTCGTTTATGTATAAATAGAAACTTAATTAAGCTCGAATGCAGCTCGATTAACAACTCTATCTGTGACATTTTGAAGGGTTGATTGAGGGTGAAAGATGACTATAAGCACAATGAAAATTTTTTATTAAAAAATAATCTATTTAAAGATACAAGATATCCACATTTCGGATCATAAGGATGAAAAAATCGAAATTAAATCAAAAGAAACTAAAAATTTTATTTACAATATTTATTATTAAATAGGTTACAAAATCGAAATTTAAAACTACAGTACAAATTGTGATATCAATCCAGTTTCCACTTTTACACAACTCAATATTCTTTTCCTTATATCTGTGATGAAAAATTAAGATCTTTATTTCAAATACATGTCCCTTATAGTAGATATTTGTCCCATACAATTTTTGAGATTCAAATTTTCGTAAATATATATATTTTTTCAATTCTCTTCTTGATGGATCCCATACCATCCATAGGTGAGGGACCCACTTTGAATTTATGGGAGGTTGTCCACTAAGAAGAAAATTAAAAAGAAAATATATTGGAGTGAATTTCGCTCCCAATTTTTTAGGCGTGTCATAAAACAAGTGATTATTAAATTAAAGTTCAAATAATTGGAATATGACATTCTTATACTAAGGGGAAATCAATTATAGTTAATATTAAAAGCACTAAAATTTTACTTAAAATTTATTGAACGAAAAGAGATTGGTTTAATGAGAGAGATTATTGTATTTAAGTATGACTGTTCGTCTGTAAGAAATAGGTGATTATTGACTACAATAGTCAATTAATTAGTCTAAAACTTTGTGTTACAATAATAAATATCAGATTTACTTATCATAAAATATTTAATTTTTTATATTTTATATATATGTGCATGATTATTGCAGCGTTGTAGTAGTCTCTATGCTTTACTTTTCAATATGAAAAATTTTACTTGAGTTTAATTTGCTAACCTAATGCATCACAATTATTGATTTCATAACAGATCTCAAAAAAAATACTATGGTCTACCATTAATCCGATGACAGTAATTCTTTAGGTCAACAAATTATGTCTAAGAATAACATTTTTTTTTCGGTAAGTATGATGAATATCATTAGAGTAATGCTACACAATTCAAATGAAACTCAAAAATTACAATTCAAATACATATCATCCCCTTAGACACGTTAACATCTCATGTTCGTGTCCTGTGGTTGATAGGCTCAGAGCGACAATAGCACTCATATATATACCTTAATAAAGTGTGATAAGTCATAAATGGCATATTGTAGCTTAAATAACTAAAGTTTAGCATCCAGAAATCTCATGGATTTATTCAATTAGGTCTATCAAGATCCTTTACAAATATTTGTTCTTGATTGAACAAGAAGGCTGTGGTGTTTTGCCATATAGTTAGGACACTTGGTCAACCACACACTCCCCAAATCGAGCATCATTAGAACAGACTGGGGTCGAGCTGCAATGTAATTCAAGTGGTAATAGTGAATAGCTGTAAATTCAAACGTCCCAAGTTCAAATCTTGAAAATCTCTTAGGGCTAGGCTTTGAAAGATTTATTTCTTATGAATACTATATTGGTGATTTCTTACACAATAGTGAGATAACCACACTTTGGATGACACTCGAAGGTTGCTCTCAAGCCTGGGGATGAAGAAAACCTAAGGATTACAAAGAAGGGTTGGGAGGCCGAAGGTGTCTCTTGCGATTCCCCTCTAATGCTTAAGTCAATTTCTAAGGAAGGAAAAAGACACGTTACTTTGTATTGGGTTCTGAGTGTACCTTATCTTTTTGCTTAAGAGTGCTATTTATACTTTCCTGGTGGACGAGTACGCCCATTGAGGACATCCGTATGATCCTCTGTGACTGGCTCACTTTTGAGACATAATGAATATTTTTCTGAGCGTGTCAGTAGGGATGTCAATGGACCGGAAAAAAACGGGTATTCGTTCAAACTCGTCCCGTTTGGACTGGAGATGGACTATACGTATTGGACGGTGGACGTATACAAGGATACCCGTATAAACCCGTGCGGGGATGGAGGCGGGGATGAACTTACCCTTACCCCCGCCCCGTCTCCGTTACCCGCAAAAAAAAATATAAATATAAATATATATTGACTTGATTGAGGGAATTTTACCACCATTATGTTGTTTTAGACATTTGTTTGTATTTTGTTCAAATATATAGTATTTTAAAGTAGTATTTTGGACATTTTTTGTTTGTGTTTTATTCAAATATGTTATGTTATATTATGTTGTGTTAGATTATTTAGAGTGTTGATGGATTATTTAAAATATTGGATTTAATTAGCTTGGACTTGGGCAGGTACGGGGGAAGCGGGAACGGGGACGGGGACGGGGACGGGGACGGGGATTAAAAATTTACCCGTGGACGAGGATGGGGATGAAAATTATACTCACTAACGGGGGTGGACCAGGGATGGACGAAATTTTTTTTAAGCGGGTACGGAGATGGAGACTACACCCCCCGCCCCCGCTTCAGTCCATTGACATCCCTACTCGTCAGGTGGCTGAGCATCAAGTAAGGTGTCAATTGTTTCCACTACTTGATACTCTTGGGAGGTAGACTCTTATATCATTTCATTATTGTATCCCTGAGGCTCAATGAGAACACTCAGCACTACAGCTTGTGGTTTGTGTTGTAAAAACGACATAAAATGTTTATATTCGTCAAAGGATAGCTTCCGGGTGGGACCGGCCGTCATACACTTTGAATCGAGACACGACGGACTTGTGGGGCATTTCCACCTCCCTTATAGTCCGAATGAAGGGACAATGGATGGGTTCATCTTCGGTGTCGTCTTCTTGTTGCTGAACGGCTCGCTGGAGCCTTTTCGAGTACAAGTGGAATCTCAAATCAACGCACCATTTTCGGCACTTGGGGGACACGTCATTGCATCTTATGTTGACATCTTTCAAAGAGAAGGTAAAACCCGTGTTAGAATAGTTATTATATTTAAATTTAGGGGTAGTTTAGTCATTTATTTTCTTTTATGTTGCCCTAGCTTAGTCTTTTTGTTTTCCTTTTGCCCTACTATATAAAGACCTTATATATGTAGTTTTCCTTTAAGCTTTGTTCTGGCTAATTGTGCCTCAATAATATTCTCTTCTTTCTTCCTCTTATTTTTCTATGATTGATCAAAATTAACATGGTATCAGAGCATGGTTTCGATCCAAAATATATTGTAGCACCACAGTAATTTAGTTAGAGGAAAGATTTATTCTTGGATTAGGGTTGCTGATTTTTTTTTTATGGTTCACGTGCAGTGAACAGTGCCCCAAAAAACACTGTTCAATCGCTGTGAACAGTACCGAAAACACTGTTCACGTGCTGTGAACAGTGCCAATGGGTGATCTTTTTGTCAAAAGGGATTTGGTGGGGAGTGATTTGAATAGATTGAAAAACAAAGGTTGGGCTCCATTTAATGGAGAAGATGGGACATGGAAATTGGGAGAGATTGATGTGGCATTTCTTGCGTGTTATTCGTTAGGAATGTATGTTGCAGGGTATTTAGGGGATACGTTGGATCTTCGGTTGTTTTTGACTACTGGGATGATTGGGAGTGACATTTTTGTTGGGCTTTTCGGGATGGGTTATTTTTGGAATATTCATATGTTTTGGTTTCATTTGAGTATGCAAATGGTGGCTGGGTTGTTTCAGGCCACAAGGTGGCCTTCAGTAGTTGCTGTTATTGGTTTGGGAAGAGGAAGAGAGGATTGATAATGGGAATCTGGAATGCTCATACGTCCGTAGTGAACATAACTGGGTCGCTTCTTGCTGCTAGTGTTTTGGATTACGGGTGTGGCTGGTCTTTTATTGTCCCCGGTGCTTTTATCATTCGGGCAGGAATAATAGTATACCTGTTCTTGCCTGCTTATCCTAAAGATGTTGATTTTTCTTGCCCAAATGGATCACCTGCTAATGTTGTGACAGTGCATAATGATGTAGAGGCTCAGATACCGAAAGGGGCTATGGACAAAGGTGAAGAGAACTCTCTTGCCCAATGTGTATCAGTGAATCGGAAGAGTGTTGGGCTCCTTCAAGCTTGTCTAATACCAGGAGTAATACCATTTGCATTTTGTCTCTTCTTCGTAAAGCTTGTCACATACACATTTTTGTTGCTGACTCTTGGTTTGGGTCTCCTACGTTGGGATCTGCTGTTTGGATTGCTATTTTTATTGACTTGCTGCTGCCTCTTCTCTTCTGTTAATGCTTCTTCTTCTTCTTCTGATTGCTAGTTTGGTTGTTTCTTCTTCGTTTGCTGCTGTTACTTTGGGTTTTTAGCCTGGTTTCTTGGTTTTGTGCATTGGTGAGTTGTCACATTGCTGGTTTTTATCTGTTCGTTTGGGCTTGTTATTTGACATAGCATTGCATTGTTTCGCATTTGCAGGAAACTTTTGTTTCCATTTGCATTGTTTCGCAGGAAACTTTTGTTTCCATTTGCATTGTTTCGCACTGAATAAGCAGAAAATTTTTGTTTCAATTTTTTGATTGGTGAGTTTGAGCCTTTGGGGCTGATTTTGTGAATGAACGGCTAGGTGAGTATTTGATTTACAAAGTTGTTGAATTGATTTCTGGCGAACTTTGGATTGTTTGGCATTCGCTGCTTCTTTTGGTTATAGTTTCTGCTCTTGACTTCTGCTGGTTGGCTTCTGTTCTGGGGAGGTCTCTTTTGGCTTCGCTGGTGCTTTCTTCTCTCTGTTGGCTATTGGCTTTTGTTGGGCAACCTCAATCCTTTGGGTTTGTTGATTGGATTTCTCTCAGATTTGGGCTTCTCTCGGTGAAGCTAGTTTTGGTTTGGCTATTCTTCTGTTAATTTGGGCTATTATTGCTTTGGATTGCTTGATTTGAGCATTATGGCAAGTGGGAGGACTGTATGCAGCTAACAGATTTCTTCACAAAATCGCATCATATCACTTGCTTTCGTTTTCTTCTTAGCAAACTCTTGATGTTTGATGTTACCACATCATGAGTTTGAGGGAGGGTGTTAGAATAGTTATTTTATTTAGACTTAGGGGTAGTTTAGTCATTTGTTTTCTTTTATGTTGCCCTAGCTTAGTCTTGTTGTTTTCCTTTTGCCCTATTATATAAAGACCTTATATATGTAGTTTTCCTTTAAGCTTTGTTCTGGCTAATTGTGCCTCAATAATATTCTCTTCTTTCTTCCTCTTATTTTTCTATGATTGATCAAAGTTAACAATAACAAGTATGAACACTGTTTATGGGAAATAATATGTACATATATGTTTATCTGTGGGTATTATATATATATATGCTTTTCGAAAAGGAAAACAAAAGGCACTAACAAAGGCTTTTGTTCTAAAGTTGAGACAGATTTGGAGACGGGAGGGAGAGATACATCGGGTACAAATGATTTCTTTCTGATATAGAATCTGACTCGGGCAGAGCATGAGGCTGTATTTCAAATTTTTTGCTGCTTGTAGTTAAGGTATTTGACTTTTGAATCTAACTAATTACTTAAAAGGAAAAAATATATTAAATGAGGGATGCTTGGTGACACAGACATGGTTTGTTTATCTTTTGATTGTGATTTGTGAACATTTCTTTTTTAGCATTCAGTAGAGGCTCTTCTTTGAGTAGTTAGGGGTTTCTCACGTCTTTATTTTCGGAATATATTCTTTTCAGTAGTTAGGATTTCAAAGCTACTTCAAATGGCTAGTTGTTTTGGGCAAACCTTGCCCACTTCAGTTATTTATTAAG
>JAHQCQ010008860.1:0-14070 GCA_023539305.1 Ilex asprella
CCCAAACCCTTGGTTTTTTGCAGCCTGCTTTAGTATATTGATTCTTCTCCCTCCTCGACATTTGATGGGGGCCTCTTTTATTATGTTGATATAATTGCTTCCATTTATGATTAGTTTACAATGTTAATTTTTTTTTCATATTGGACTTCCATTAATTGATAGATAATTTTTTGTTTGTGAAAAATGGGTTGAATTTATGGTCCAATGAGATGAGCTCAATATTATTAAGTGATCTATTTTGATAAGCTTATTTACATATTTTTAATTGATATGGTTAAGACAGTTAAGTGTAGGTCTCAATTTAATTGTGGCCCGTAATGGGAGAGCCTATTAGATTTTATTATAAATAGCAGGCTGGGTCCTCTCTCCATTTCATAATCCTAATTTGGCTTGTCTCATTGAAAACAGTCCATTGCTTTGAAGAATGAGAGGAAAACCTTACTCTTTTAGGAAAGAAATCTAAATATCAAGTATCATGACTCATATATGTATGTTCTAAACATATATGATCCAAATCTTGTAATTTAGGTGTTCTAAATTTCATATACGAATCATTAAAATTTCTTACATGTGATATCAAAACTTATCGTATATGAATTTAGAATTCGATAAAATTTATATAATAATTTTAGGGCTAATTTTTCATCAAGCTGAGTGTTTGCTTTTTTTTTTTTTTTTTTGAGTCGCCGTCAATTTATGTCGATAAAACAATAGGAGTTTTGCAGTGGTGACAATAGCCTAGAAGTTTGGATTCTGCCGTTCTTTTATTCAAGCATTATTAAAGTCATTCAATTCCAAACTATTTAGTTGAAAAAATAGTTTCTATTTTCGTTTGTGGGCAAGCAAACCTTCTGTGATGTTGACCGCACAAGAGTAAATAATATATGTTTTTGATGATTATTCATGCTCTTTTATTTATTATTATTATTGTTTTTTTTGGATTATTCGTGTTAGTAACATGGATTCATGTTTAAGAATAGACACAAGTTGTACTATGTAAATTACTAATATCAATTCTTATCAAAAAAAAAAAAAATTACTAATATCAATCAATTTTTTTTTCTATTGATGCAACTTTGATTGAATTACTATAATTTGTAGAGGATGTTTGTACAATTTTAATTTTAGTCCCTAATGATTTATATGATGAATTCTTTTTTATGATCTACATATTATTTATTAAATGTTGGTAGATTTTAATTTAAATTATTTAATTTGATAGTAAAAATAGAATTAAGGCTTGAATGCAATGATTGATGATGGGTGATTTAAAGAGTTACATATTGGTTAGTACCTCATATTGATTGATCGCATGATACTTAATTATGAGTAATTTGTTATAATATTCCGGTTTGAAAAATTCTATGAATTAAGATGGATGGTTACCACCAAAGTGGCCAATTTATTAAAATTTGTAGATTTTTCTCAATTTTTTTTTTGTTACGAGATAGTCTTTAAATTATAATATACAATTACCTACCAAAAGGGAGTTATTGTGTATTGTAATTTAGAGATGTCATGAAATATTTGTGGTAGAGGTGCAATAACTTAAAAAGTTTATCTTCTCAAAGGGGATAAATTTTTTAAAACTCGAGTATTCTCATTGGTTAGTTTCATGAAAAAAGGAACCTACAGCATATTGCATTCTCTGCCCAAATGGGAGTTTGTAGTGATGTATTTGGACTCTCTTAATAAAATATAACTTATTATGTTCAAAACATATTTTATTTATTTACTCCCCAATTTTGCTAACTGTTTATATTCTCGTTGCCTTGAACAGTTTATTTTGATGTGAATAATAATAATGCCAATATTAAAGTCTTGACTGATCCTAATTATAAGATATGGAAGCAAGATATTGAGTTTGTCCTAGAAATTGTTGATATAGACTTTGCCTTGAAAGAGAATGAACCTACTAAACCTACTGGTAAGAGCTCCCTTGAAAAAAAAGAACTTTATACAAAGTCGGAGAAATATAATCGGTTGAGTATGATTGTCATGAAAAGGTCTATCTCTAAACACCTTATGAGTGGCTTGCCTAAACCAAGAATGTCAATGAATTTTTTACTATTGTAGGATAAAGATGCAAGGTATCCAATAAGACTGAAGTAGGGGGCCTAATGAATGAATTAACGAGTATGAAATATAACAATGTGGATGATGTTAGAAAATATATCTTTAGAATGGTCCATGTTAAAATCAAACTCAAAGTTTTCAAAATTGTTATTGCTGATAATTTCATTGTTCATTAAACTCTTAACTCTTTATCTCCTGAGTTTATCTAAATTAAAACTGTCTACAATACTCAAAATGAGTCCTATACAATAAATGACCTTATCTCTAACAGTCTGTTTGTTTTGATGGAAAATGGGGTGGATGAAAAATGGGGGAAGGAAAATGGGGTGGATGGAAAAGCTTTCCATTTTTTGGTATGGAAAGAAAGTGTGATGGAAAGGAAAATTGGAGGGAGATACTTTCCTTCCCGTCCACAATTTTTGTTCCCCCCCAAAACGGGCGGAAAATGGGATGAAGCCAACATAATTTAACTTTTGAATGCTTATTTTACATTTTTGCCCTTTGTTTACATTCATAAAACCCACTTCTCTAAACAACACACAGGTCACCACTTCTCACAGAGAAAGGCAACGACACACCCTTCTTAGACAACGGCAAGGAGACGACGAAATCGATCGGCAAAACCAACGGTCTTCGGACTAGATTTTCAGCTACTTCAGACCAAAGTTGTCATCATCAGGTAAAGTTCGGCTATTCTCCTCCATTTTTTTTTGTTCTCTTTCTCTTTCTATATATATATATATATATATATATATATATATATATAAGGTAACGTATCTTTACCCAGTCTTAGCAAGAGGTTGTAAGATTTTTTGTTTGGTGTATTTATCAAATGTTAGATTAAACTATAATATTGCATACTTTGGGTAATCTTTTTGGATTTGAGTCTTTGACATTATTGGTACCTTACTGGGAAGTTTCAAGTAATTATTTGCTTTGTTGATATTGTGATGAGGTGATTTGTGAAGTTCATGGCTATTAATTACTTGGATATTGATTTGTGAAGTTCATGGCTATTACCTTCCTCGAGGTTTCAAGTAATTTTTTTTGTTTTCGTTGGCTTACTGTTATCTATGGTTTTGTTGAGAAGGCTTACTGGATTTTTGCAAAGAAAATTGCAATTGGTTTGCGTTCTTGCCTAGTTTGTCCATACTTACTTTTCTAAAGTAATTGGTTGTGGGTATTCTTAGATTAGTTAAATTCATACACTCTTTAGTACAAATCTTGTAACCAAATTTTTCTACAATTTTAAACCTTACAATAGAATTGTGACATTTTATGAATTCTTGTTGGCTAATTGCTCTTTTGTTACCATGCATTTAGTATATGGATAGAGAAGAGAGTTTGAAAGAAAACTTGGAAGAAAATGGGGAAGATATTTGGGAGGATAATCTTATGCAAATTTTAAATATTTGGGAACATAGGCGACGCATGGCGGCGGTTCAAGTTGTTTGCTATTTGGTTTATATACGCTACTTGATTGGAATGTCATGCCACACCTCGTACGTGGATCGATCAATCACCCAAAATAGTGGAGAAAGAGAGAGTGTACGGCAAGAACTCATGACACAACTAACTCGTAATGAACATTGTCGTGACATTACCCGCATGAGCCCACATGCTTTTGCTAATTTGTGTGAGTTACTTAGAGGCACAGGTCGTCTCTGTTATAATAAGAATGCTCTTATTGAGGAACAGATGGTTAAGTTTCTTTATTTACTTGCACATTAGGTGACAAATCGGGAAATGCAACTATTTTTTCGTCGATCTGGTGAGATAGTAAGTCGCCACTTCTATGATGTGTTAAGAGCTATCATTACTTTGGAAGATCAATTTTTAAAACAACCTACCGGTTCAGAGGTCCCTCTCCAAATCATAAATAATAACAGATTTTTTCCGTATTTCAAGGTGAATATAATATTTTCCCCTTTTCTTTATAAGAAATCAATCTTAGTACATTAGATTCTAAAAAATTATTTATACATTTCAGGATTGTGTTGGTGCAATTGATGGGACACACATACGTGTGAAAGTATCTGAAGTTGATGCACCAAGATATCGAGGAAGAAAAAATTATCCAACTCAAAATGTATTGGCAGCATGTTCTTTTGATATGACATTTACATATATTTTGCCAGGATGGGAAGGAACTGCATCTGACTCAAGAATATTAAAAAATGTTTTAACGAGAGAAGACAAACTCATAATTCCTCGAGGTAATTTACGTTTATAACTTTAAAAATTTAATCATATTTATTAAAACCATTACTAAATATCTTTTTGGCTTTTAGGAAAATTTTATCTTGTGGATGGAGGTTACATGTTAAGAAGTGGTCTTATTGCTTCGTATAGAGGTGTGCGTTATCACTTGAAAGAATTCTCCTCACGTGCTCCAGAAAATCCTCAAGAATTATTTAATCATCGGCATTCTTCCCTACGTAATGTAATTGAGAGAGCATTTGGAGTGCTAAAAAAACTTTTTCCCATTATTGGGAGTGGTTCAGAAGCTTATTACCCAGTCAATACAATTACTGAAATTGTTCCAGCCTGTTGTATCCTACATAACTATCTTATGGGAGTTGATCCTGATGAAAGGTTGATTGCGGAGGTTGATAACGAGCTCATGAATGGTGAGGTGCACATTGAAGATGTGATTGGGACAACTAATGATGATATCGATGCTAGGCGAGGAGCACTTATTAGGGACTCTATAGCTTCTAGCATGTGGCAGGACTACATTTCTCATAGGCTGTGATCCATTTATTTTGGTCGTCCTTTAGTTTTAATTTGAAGTTAGTGATGATGTTATCATATGAACACTTATTATGATCTTGAACATTTGTATTATCTTTTGGGAATTTTTTGTTGCAAAAATCATAGTATTTATTTTCTTCTTTTGTTGATAGTATTTGGAGTTTTAAATTGTATAATCGTAGAAATTGTTGTGATGAGAAATTTGTTTTATTAAACATATCTCGTTGTATTATGCAGTGTCTCATGGGAAAGAAATGATAACGTGATATGGAACGAATATTGGGATGAAGTTTTAATTGATGCCTTGTTAGAAGAACAATTGAAAGGAAATCGACCCAATGGAACATGGTCAACCACTGCCTTTACTAACGTTCTGAAAACACTTAATGAAAAGCTTAACTTTCCATTTGTGAAGGACCATGTCAAAAATCGCATGAAAACTCTCAGGAGTAATTTTTTTGCATGTCATAAAATTTTCAATGGCTTAACAATGAGTGGGTTTGCATGGAATCCGGAGACACAACTATGGGAAGCTGAAAATGAAGTGTGGAAAGAGCTTATACAGGTATATTATTAACCATTTAGTAATTTTAATATGGTTACATATGTATAAATTTTCTATGTTTGTTATTGTTTTTTCTCATATATGTATTTGTCATTGTTTTTCTCATATATGCATTTTATTTTTGTTATAGGCTAAACCAAGTGCTGCCAAATGGAGACATAATAAAATTTGCCACTATGACAAGCTATATGATCTCTTTGCAAAAGACCGAGCTACAGGGGAAGGAGTAGTGAGTGCAAAAGAAAAAGTTTGTCAATGGGAAAGAGAGGGAAGTGCTAATTTAATTGATCTTAATGATAGTGTTGATGAATTTAGCTTGAACTTTGAACCAACTTCTCCTTCCACACCTTTTCAAGTAAGCTCTCAAAATGTTACCACAACCAAAAGTTCCAAACGAAAGGCAAGTATGTTAGATGTGATGGATAGGCATATTGAACTCATAAATAGTGGAATTAATAATGTGGCACAGGCAATCAAGGAGGGAAATGTTATTGCGGAAAAGGGAATAGTTATTGCAGAAAGAGCTAGACCACGTTGTTATCCCGAGGAGGACGTATTTACTGAATTGGTAGAAATTGGAGTTCCAGACTCGCTTCAGCTTGATGCATTCCTATTCTTGATTGAGAACCAGACACACATGAGAGTATTTTTTGTTGTCCCATCAAACCGTCGTTTGGAGCTTTTGAGCAAATTGATGAGTGAATCAACTGGCTTTTGAACAACTAAGTGATCTAGATAGCTTTTGAAATGTACTACTTACTATATGTACGCATTTTGGATAGTATATGTTGATAATCGGACTTTTTTGTGCTCATATTAGCATAAGCATGAGCCTTATAATGTAGTTGGTGACTTTTTTTGTGCTCATATTTGCATGGACAGTTGTCTTTCAATTTTTTTGTTTGCCTATTTGGTTTACAACATCAGTACAAAAATGCAGGTGCCAAGTAGAGGATCAATGATTTATGCATTTTTGCTGCCTACTGCCAAATTGAAAAGGGTTGTTAACAGAGGTAGTTACCTCTTTAATGACTCAAGTTGGTGCTCAATTGAACTCAAGAAATGCAGATTTTAAACTGTTTTGTCTGACGTGTTGTAACAGAATATTTGTTATGAAACAAATACTTGTAACATAATTCTGAGAGCTGCTTGGCTGTAACAGTTTTTTATGTTTTTTTGTTAAAACAATTACTGTTTTTTTATTTAAACAGTTTCTATTTTTTATTCTAAAAAAAAGAAAAGAAAAAAGAGGTACATTACCTCTTTAATGGCCTATTTCTGGGCAGACAGTCTGAAGCCTTAGAAGTGATTCTAACTTCTGGACTCAGAATATTGGTTGTGTGGTCTGGGATGGACTGTCAGTCTTGGTTGTAAACAGCTGTGCTTGGAGAGTGGTGTTGCATTTCTGTTGGTCTGGTATGCTGTGCAAGGAAATGGGGAGGTGTGGGCACAGTCTATGCAGGCAGTTAGTTCTGTCTGTGCATTGGACTGCATTCTGTCTATTTGATGGAGTTGCAGTCACTTGTTCAGACAAAGGAAGCTGCTGAATTGTGTAGGCACTGAAGATTGGGATTGGAGCTGTCAAGATTGGATTGGATCTTAGGCATTGATGTAATTAGAATTGACTTAATCCATTGAAGGATAAAAGTCAACTTTTCATACCTTTAGAACGTTTAGTTCTTTGTTTCTTGTAATTGCAATTTTTGGAAATAATTTTTTTTCTTTTCCCCCAAAAAAAAAATATCAACAGGGATTTTTGGATATGATGGGGTGGATGAATATGCTGACGTGTTGTTTGTTGCAGGCAGTGGGATTTTTGGTGTGGATATATACCCAATTGTTTCATGACTCTTTTTTTGGGTTAAATTTTGCTTGTAACATTGCCTATTTGACTGATGCTGCTGTGTTGCTTGCTGCTGTGCTGTTGTGGTGCAGTGATGCTGTGTAAAATTTGCTTGTATCTATAAAATTTGCTTTAAAAAAAAGTATGCATTTTGGTTTATATTCTTTAATCTTATTCATACATTTTGGTTCATGTGTATGATAATTACTATAGAAAAATTCACCCCTTAGATGTGAGGGTACAATGGTAAATTTGGTATATATATTTTTCCTTTCCATCCAATTTTCCATCCAATACCAAACAAAGGAAAATGCATCCTTTCAATTTTCCATCTATTATACCAAACATAATGAGGAAAAATATATTCCTTCCAACTTTCTATCTTTCCAACTTTCCATCATTCTCTCCATCCTTCCAACTTTCCATCCTTCCTACCAAACGGACCGTAAATGTGATTCTCATAAAGAAAAAATTAGCAAAAAAAAATAGTGAAGCTGTCCTGTTTGTTTCCCAGCCAAAATCTAGTTTCAAAGGTGGGTATCAGGGAAATAATAGAAAACCTAATCATAATGTTCCAAAGAATGGTTAGGATTTCAAAAGGCATAGTACTGGTCAGCATGTGGGAAGTCCTAAGGCTTCCATTCGAAAAGATGTCAAGTGTTATTTATGCAAGAAAAGAAGTCATAAGAAAAGTAAGTGCACTCGATTTAAGTCTTGGTTAAAAAAAAAGAATAAAAAAGGAGGTAACTCACTAGTCTTTGTTTGTTTTGAATCCAATTTAGTTAATGTCTCATTAGATTCTTGGTAGATTGATAATGGAATTTATGTTCATGTTGTTATGACTTTGCAGGAATTCACAAGCAAACAGAGACCAAGTAAAGGGAAAGTCAAGTTTAAAGTAAGAGATAATAATAAAGTTCATGTTGAGTTCATAGGAACTGTTAGGTTGAATTTAGACACAAGTTTTTAACTTATTTTAAAAAATACTTTTTATGTACCGTCATTTAGGGGGAATTTGATTTCAATTTCATTGCTTGATAAAATTAGATATTATTTTAATTTTTAGTAATGGTAAAACTCAGTTGTCTTTAAATTCTAAAATTGTTGGTCATTGTGTTTTATCAGATGATCTGTATAGTATATGATTGACTATCAATAATGAATATGGTGGTTCAAATATTGTGAATGTTGTAATTTAGAGATCTTTCATTAAAGAAAAATCTTCATAGATGTGGCATAAATGTTTGAGTCATATTTTTAGAAAAAAAAGTGAAAAAATTAATAAAAAAATGATATTCTTCTTCCCTTTGACTTGGGAGACCTTGAAACTTGTGTTGCTTGCATTGGGATAAATTGACCAAGACTAATAAGAAAAGTACAACTCGCAGTTTAGATCTTTTAGAAATCATTCACATTGATATTAGTGGACCTTAATCACGTACTTTGTATGGTAATAAATATTTTATTATATTTATTGATGATTTTTCTTGTTTTGGATATATTTATTTAATTAATGAAAAATCTGATACTCTTGAAAAGTTTAAGATTTTCAAGACAGATGTAGAGAAACAATTAAGGAAAGTCATCAAAATTGTTAGGTCTGATCGTGGTGGTGAGTATTATGACAAACATGACATGTCTGGATAACATTTGAGAATTTTTCCAAGTACTTGCAAGATTGTGAGATTGTTATCAAGTATACCATATTTGGTAGTCCTGAGCAAAATGGTGTGGTTGAAAGGCATAATCGCACCCTTAAAGACATGATAAGAAGTATGATGAACAAGTATAACTTATCTGATTATTTTTGAGGTGAAGTCATTAAAATGACTTCATACATTCTTAATAGAGTTCCTAGCAAATTTGTTTCAAAAATAACTTTTGAATTATGAACCAATAGGAAATCAAGTCTTAACCATTTTGGAGTCTGGAGTTGTCCTACTGATGTCAAAATTTATAACCCTTTTGAGAAAAAGACTGATCCTAGAACTATTCATTGTTTCTTCATATGTTACCCAGAACATTCGAAAGGATGCCGATTCTATTGTCCTACACGTGGTACGAAAATTATTGAGTTCTTAATAACAAAATTTCTGGAGCTTGATGTTGCTGATATTAGTTGCTCATAACCTATTAGTGAGCATGAGTAAGATAAATTTGTGTCTATTCATTTACTTGTTGTGTAAGAGAATATTATACCTACTCTTGTTGTTAATTTTTCTGCTCCAGTTGTTAATCCTCCCGTTCTTGCAGTTGACTTTTCTGTTCCTATTGAAGCTCCTCAGTCTTTAGAGCGTATTATTGAAATTTTCTTGATAAGGTCTACAAGACCAAGGAGACTTAATATTTTTTATGAATATCATGTATACCTTAGAGAAAATGATTGTGATATTGGTGATATTGTTGATCCTGTAAAATACCATGATACTATTACTTGTCCTCAGTCTAATATATGAGTAGGTGTCATGAAAGATGAATGCATTCTATGGCACACAATGAAGTGTGGGAGCTTGTACAACTTCCTGAGGGATATAAACTCATTGGCTGCAAATGAGTACTGAAAACTAAGATGGACTCCAAAGGTAAGATTGAAAGATTTAATGTTAGATTGGTAGCAAAAGGGTAAAACTAGAGGAAATGTATAGATTTTAATAAAACTTTATTACATGTCTTTACGAAATATTATTTCAGAATCATTATAGAATTAGTGACTCATTTTGATCTACAACTTCACCAAATGGATGTGAATACAGTTTTCCTGAATGGTGAGCTTAGCAAAAAAGTTTATATGATGCAGTCTGAGGGTTTTAAGGAGAACGGGAAAGAACAATTAGTTTGCAAGTTAAATAAGTCTATATATGGTCTCTAACATGCTTTTCGTCAGTGGTACTTGAAATTTAATGAGATAGTAAGACTGTGTTTGGTTATCATCTACAAAACAATTTTTTGTTCTCAATTTTTTTTTTAAAAAAATGAGATTTGGAACATAAAAACAAAAAACAAGCCAAACTTGTTTTCTGGGTTTTATTTGGAAATTGCAAAAACACAGGAACCCCATTTACCGTGCACTTGTTGTACCATTATAAAAACATTTTTTTTTTGCATTCTTTTTCCCTGACCCCTCTCTCTCTTTCTCTCTTTTTTCGACACACGGATTTGTCTTAAACCCATAGATCTGGTGTCTGGAAGCACAGATCCTTTGGCGCAGCTCTGGCATAGATCCTTTGTCTTCAACCCATAGATCCGATGATTGAAGGCACAGATTGATGCCGTCTTCAAACCATAGATCGTTGTCATCTTCAGACCATAGATTGCTGAGACAATAAAACGATTGTGGGTTTTGGGTGGTTGTAGGTGTTGGGTGGTTCTCGATTTTGGTGCTTTGTCGGTTTTGGATGGTGGTTGTGGATTTCAGTGGTGGTCTTGATGCACAGTGAAAGAAGAGACAGAGAGTGGTGGTCTGCACAGTGAAAATGAGAAAGACAGAGAGTTGAAGAGATGTGAGAATTGTGGATTAATGTCCAAACAAATTTTATAATTTTTATTCTTTAAAACTATTTTCAAAAATTTATCGCCAAACAAGTTTTGTAATCTAAAAATTTTTAAAAACACTTTCTTAAAACTCTTCTAAAAAATAGTTTTCAGATACTATTTTTTGAGATGCAAATCAAACAGGCCTTAAGTTCTCTAGGTTTTGTTGAGAACAGGATGTATCAATGCATATATCTTAACGTCAGTGAGAGTAAATTTATTTTTTTATTCTTTATGTTGATGATATTTTACTTGCAATTAATGATTTGGACTTATTTCATGAGATTAATCAGTTGTTGTGCAAAACATTTGACATGAAAGATCTTAGGGAAACATCTTTTATGTTAGACATTTAGATTCATAGGGACATTAGTTGTGAATTGTTGGGACTTTCTCAAATGGCATATATAGATCGTGTACTTGAAAGATTTAATATGCATAATTATAAGTTTGGGGATGTTCTTTGTGGTGAAAAGTGATAAATTCAGTCTAAATCAATACCCCAAGAATGATCTTGAAGAGGAGTCTGAAGAAAATACCTTATGCGAGTGTTCTTGGCAGTTTAATGTATGCACATGTTTATACTAGACCTGACATTGCTTTTACAGTTAGTGTTCTTGATATATATCTTTCTAAACCAAGATTAGATTATTGGGTGACAGTTAAGAAAGTTATGAGATATTTGTAAAGAACAAAAAATTACATGCTGGTTTATAGGAGAGTTGATAGTCTTGAGGTGATTAGTTACTCAGATTCAGATTTTGCTGGGTATCAGGATGATTTAAAATCCACTTCAGGATATATTTTCATGTTAGCTAGAGGAACAATAGTATGAAAAAGTGTTAAACAAACTCTCACAACTTCTTCCACTATGCAAGCTAAATTTGTAGCTTGTTATGATCCGTAACACAAGCAATATGAATTAGAAATTTTATTTCATGACTAATGATAGTTGATTCTATTTTTAGACCACTAGCAATTTATTGTGATAATAGTGCAACTGTGTTCTTTTTAAAGAACAACAAACATTCTAATGAGTCTAAACATATGAAAATTTAGTATCTTTATGTTGGAGATCTTGTGAAGAAAGGTGACATTGTGATCGAACATATTGATACATAATCGATGCTTACTGATTCTTTAACCAAGGGATTGAGACATATAACTTTTAGGAAACATGTTGATAATATGAGCATTTTGGGGTCTTTTGATACACTTGGTTTGTGGGAGTTTATTTATGTGTTAAGGACTTAAGTATTGATTTAATTTCATATGTGATATTTGATACTCATTATGGTTGAGATACATCTATTTAATGAATAATAAATATTTAGATTATTATCTTTATTATTAGCACGATATTCTTGCTATATAATATGTATGTAATTTTATACAAAATCTTAAGGCTTAATGTATATCTTAAATATGTCTGTTTTGTCAATGGAGTATGTCTTTGATTATATCATTTGAGAAAATTTTGAGATTTTAAGTTTGAAGACATACTAACTTATTGTTGAAGTTAATGAATTTCTCTAGCTAATTGTTGAAGCATGTTGTTAAAGAGAAATCATTTGGAGGACTGACAATGAAAATAACATGTTTATCAAATCACATATTGAGATGTTATTTTCTTATTACACTACCACATCTTGATTCATGTCAATAAGATTGTTATTTTTTGTAATTATGGATTGATCCTATGTCAATAAAGGATATAAAGACCACCATGGTACGAAAATAGTATTTTTATTAGACCGGGTCGTATTTGAGATGTTGTCTTAGGATCATACTTTTATTTTGACCACATTGAGTTTTTTTTTTATTAGCCCGAGAGTCGTTTTTCAAAAAAATATATATAATTTTTTTAAATTACTACAATTAATGTTGTTCAAGTGGGAGAATGTTAGAATTTTTTCCATATTGAACTTCCATTAATTGATAGTTAATTTTTAGTTTGTGAAAAACGGGTTGAATTTATGGTCAAATGAGATGAGCCAAATATTATTAAATAATATATTTTTATGAGCTTATTTACATTTTTTTTTAATTGATATGGTTGAGACAGTTAAATGTAGGTCTTAATCTAATTGTGACCCATAATGAGAGAGTCCTTTAGATTTTATTATAAATAGCAGGCTAGGTCTCTCTCTCCACTTCATAGCCCTAATTTGGCTTGTCCTATTGAGAGCCACCTATTACTTTGAAGAATGAGAAGAAGACCTTGTCCTTTCACAAAAGAAATCTAAAGAACGAGTATCATGACTCATACATATATGTTCTAAACTTATATGATCAAAATCTTATAATTTAGGTGTTTTAAATTTCATATATGAATTATTAAAATTTATTACATACAATACATGAAATTACTTGCTTGAAGGCAGTATATAACTACTCACGAATTGTTCGATGAAATGCCTAATAAATACTTTATCTATCGAAACACAAGGCTTTGTGGCTATTTTCAATTTGTGTGATTCTCTTTTTTCATAACCACCTTGCAAGTGCAAGTATGAGTATATTTTCCTTGCCAAGTGTTTGTCATTTACGTCAATTGTTGGTTTCTTTTCAAAAACATAATAGGGTCTGATTGGTATACTCAATGTATAATAGAGATAGATTTTGGAGAATGTGCAAATGCTGTATCTATGGGAAAGTATTTATGGAGAATGTTCCTGACGAGGTATGGTAATTGCCCCTTCTAATGTGAATCCTATATTTTTTTTTGATAAATGTGAATCCTATATTGATCCACTCAGATATCTCTCTTTTAGGTTCCTTTTTGTTTGACTTGAGTTAATAATGAGTGTGGTTCTTTTTTGGGTGAGTATGATTTGCTAACTTGGTTTTGGTATACAATTATTTATTGCTTTAGAAGCATTGAATCTCATATTGCTTTATTTTCTTTGTTCCTTAGAAACATTGTTTTAATTTCATAAGTTAAAAACATTTGTCAAATGGCCCATGGTTAGAAACATGGTTCATAATCTCTCCTACCTGCCACGTTTTAATTTCTTTTGTTTCATTATTTTATTTCTAGTTTTGAATTATGATTGCTTTTAGTTGACATCTACAATTTTGAAGTTAGTGGGTTCTTACATAAGAGCTTAATTATTTTGGTCAGGATATGAAGGTTAGGAGTTGGACATTTTAAATGTTTTTAGCTTATGATATGTATAATAGACAACTACTTAACTAGAGTATAAAAAAAACTAAATGGAGTATTTAAAATTGAAAAACAAGTTAAAATGAACAAGCATGGTTAAACTGCACATAACATTGATGAACACAATTAATCACA
>JAHQCQ010041811.1:0-14063 GCA_023539305.1 Ilex asprella
TCGGCGTTAGTGTCTTGCCCAAACGTAATATATATATATATATATATATATATATATATATATTGATGATGCACAAATTGATTTGCACACTACAGTCAAGTTAATAATATAAAATACAATAAAATAAGTAGAAAGAGAAGACAAGGTTTATAGTGGTTCGATCAATCAAGACCTACATCTACTTTCAATGGCTGAGTTCGCCGGATATTTTATTAACTCCTGTGGGTTGGGAGAATAGAGAATTACAATGGAGAGAAGAGATGAACTTGATTTTGTGAGATGCCCCCCAAGTATTGGGGGAGCTTACAATTTATAGTTGTTTGCGTAGTAATGGTATAGCCAGTCTGACGGTCATAACGGATTGGAGGTTATTTAATAATATTAAATAGCTTTGACGACCTCTCCTCTTCTTGGCGACCTTTTCTCTCCTCAATGGGCAAAGAAGTTATGGTGCTCTCCAAAGGACTTGGTCAAAGGATGAGTGAAGACTGACTCTCTCCAAGTGGCGAGGGTGAGGCTCTTGTATAATCCTTAATCCAAGGTAATAGAGGAGGAGGCTCCTAGACCCAAGGTGGAGAGGAGGAGGCTCCTGGATGACCCTGGATGCTTCCCTTCTGATGTAACTCCTTGAACTTGATGAACTGCTCCATGTTGATGTAGCTCTTTGAGCATGATGAGTTTTACCGGGTTGATCACATTGGGCTGAATTCACTGGACCTCTTAGAATTGAGCCTCTTGGGCTTGTAACATGAGTTGGGCCCTTTAGCAAACCCAGCGGATTTACACGGGGGTAGTGGGGACAATTGGCCCGGTGTAATTTTTAAATTTTTTGTTTCAATTACTCTTTTAGGTCTAAAAATCAAAACTAATTTATTCACAAAATATTGCGTTAAGTGATGTGATCTCAAAGAATAAATCTAATAAATTTAATTAAAATAATATTATTTTAATAGCTTCACTGCCATGTCATTAGGTCAACAATTTAGGATAAATTTTCAGGCCCTAATAACACTATTCATTATATATTAATGAAAAAATAGATTCTTTCATAAATTAAAAATTCCGACTTAAACTTCTTTCATACGATTCAATGTTTTCACCCTTGATCTTTTTGTGTCTCTTTTAACTCAAATTCTCTCTTTTTTCTTACACACCAAATCATCAATTATTATCACTCAAAATTCATTTGCAAAATCGAGATGAGTTTAATAATTGTCATTTAGATGTTCTCTTAAATTTTCTTCTTCGGTCACTGTTCTCTCAATAATTAAATTCTTAATTTTTGCTTTCTCAAAAATTAGATTCTAATATTTATAAGTTGACTGTAATAAATTACATTTCAAAATATAGTATATCAATTGATTGAATTTCATTATGGGTTTAACTTATCAGTAAATAATAAATTACCCCATTGCAAAACCGAAAGAAGATGAGAATTCTGCAATTAATGGAGACAAGAATTTAGAAAAAGTGTTATCAAATTATCCCAAGCTATTACTTTGTCCGCAATCGTAGGCACGGTAGGGGCGGAGCCAGAATTCCATGTAAGAGGGGACAAAATATAAATATATATATTTTTAGTTTTAGGTGCGAGAAATGTATAAAAGATTGAAGACTATACTATTAAATGAAGGGTGGGGGCTATTCTTACCCCACAAATCTCTATTTTCATCCCATTTAATTTCTCATTATCAAACTACTAAGTCCACACCTTCTGTACTCACCCCATTAGTAACTAAGTCCACAACATACAACATACAACATACACCCTATTAATAGTTAGGGATAATGAGATGTAAGTACATTTTTTAAAACTTATTTGGCTTTAAGTACCACCTTCAAACTTATCATCTTATAAGTCATATTTTTCATTAAATAGGTGTCAATAAGTACACATTTTAAAACATTTTCAAATTCCTTCTAAAATGTATTTCATAATTACCCCTACAATAAATAGTGCATACTTACTTGAATGTGAGGCTTTCAAGAATAGAATGTGAGACTTTCAAGATTCCTTTTGATATTTGTGTATCATTTAAATTTTAAATTTCATATATATATATATACACATACACACACACACGTATATATGTATACACACACACACACACACACACATATATATGTATACACACACGCGCACACACACACACACACACACACATATATATATACAGACACACACGTATTACAGTGACATCAAACAGTGACACACTCAACAAAAAAAATAGTAACATCAAACAGTGATACGCTTAACAAAAAAATAGTAACATCAAACAGTGACACGCTCAACAAAAATATTTGTGTTACTGTTTGATGTTACTATTTTTTTGTTGAGTAAGTTACTGTTTGATATAACTATTTTTTTATTGAGTGTGTTACTGTTTGATGTCACACTTTTTTTGTTGAGCGTGTTACTGTTTGATGTTACTATTTTTTTATTGAGTGTGTCACTGCTTGATGTCATTGTATTACGCGTGTGTGTGTGTGTATATATATATATATATATAAATGTGTGTGTGTGTACATACATATATTTATATATACATATGTGTGTGTGTATACGTATATATAAAATTTTAAAATTCAAATGATACACAAATATCAAAAGGAATCTTGAAAATCTCACATTTTAATCTTGAAAGTATCACATTTTAATCTTGAAAGTCTCACATTCAATTAGGTATACACTATTTATGGTATGAGTAAAAGGGCTTTTATGAATTTTTTTTAGTAGATATTCTTCTATCCCAAATATTTTAAAAAGTGGACTTTTGTCTTAATAAGTTGTATAGGAGGTACCGGCCTCCCAATCCCCCTATGCTAACTCATTCTATGTATACTCTTTTAATGACTAAGCCCACCCCATTATGTAACTATCAATTTGTGGCTAAACTCACCCCATTAATGACTAAGTCCACCCCATTAACATGTGAATATATCTTTCAACTTTTGATTTATGCATTTGATGTCCAATAAAATAGCAATATTATAAATAGAACTTGAATATCAAATATCAAAATTAAGAGAATTACTATGCAATGGTGCATCACAATGACGAGAAAAGAAAAAAATTATGTATTGATATTGGCAGATATCCTGACATGTTTATTTCTTTGTTCTTCAGATTCAATTTCTTTTTACATTAGTCAAACACGGGAGATAAAAGTAAGCAAGGGGCCAATTCCATGGACAGAAATGATCGGCATCCTTCATAGGAAATTACATTAGTAACGTTTTGTTTTTGTGCAAGGATAATCCATATAACCGAGTTAACTATTTAGTCGATAATAACCATTTTAGCTAAGTTGTTTTTGGGAATGAAGTAAATAGTCCTCACAAAAATTCAAGATTGAAATGACAATAAATCTTGGAATGAAAATAACATATCCTCCTTCCAGAAACTTTGTGCAAAAGGTGTTTTTGATCTCCCTTTATCAAGTGCAGAAGCTAAGGACTGTAAAACTTTGAAGACCCCCTGTATAAAATTATAGACAAAAAATATAAATTAATAGTGACCTAATATTTATGAAACCGTAAAATTATTATGATTTTTTTAAAAAATACTTACTTTGTTTTTAGGCTACGTCGTCAGGAATATCAACAATTGCAATTACTTGATTATTTCCCAACAAAATCTTAAAATTTTCTATCCTCATAAAATATTAAGTAATCCACCTGTTAGCCAAATCATAATGATACTTGTGCCACATAGTTGACACATGAGGTAAGGGAAGAATCTAGAGTGAACTCAAATCTAACAAATCTAACAAAGTGACTCGAGTTGATGTAACCACATCCGAGAATCCGATGACTTGGTTTGTCAGGTGCTTGTTGACGAAGAGGAAGAAATGTGAGATACTGCTGGCATGATATATGAACTACAACAATGTTATAACATGATGCAATAATGTGCCCCATATCTGGCATTCCATCCAGCGTTTAGAGCCAACATTATTATCCCAACAGTGAATGAATTCCTTTAATTTAGTCACACGGTCTTCACCACCCAACACTTGAAAGTAATCAATGTTAAACGTCTTCAACTCATTTAACAAGTCTATACTCACTTGTTTCCAACCATCATCCCCCATCTCCAAGAATTCATCAACCACCTGACACCCGCAATGTCCATCTCCTGGGACATCAATGACATTAACAATAAAATGAGTTATTGCATCTAGGAATTGTGTTACATACATCATAGTACTGAAATTTCTGGTCCGATGCACAGTCAACTTCAGTTTTATGGATTTCCAATTGGAGAACACTAGAGGCCCTTGAACTGATTGTTGTGAAGACTGGTTAATGACTAGCTTTGTTTGACTTTCCTCAAACGATGCAAGAACATACTCGAATCCGGATGGATTGCTCTTAGTTGATTCTTCTGGTATCACAATGCTCTTCTTCGCCCCTTTTTTTTCTTCCTACCTCTTAGATTCACTTTTTTTATCGACTTAAGGAGGGAAGTTGCACTAGGATCAGCCAAGGCTTATTTGCGCTTCTTTATTTCCACTTTTTGTGCCTTGGTGGACTTGAATAACATATTCGTAAGCATGTCAAGCTCCAATTCAATCACAGTCTTATGTGCGTTTTCCTCTACGTAGGGACTAATAGTTAACTTTTTCCAATAACCCCCACTGTACATTTACCTAGTTTAATTGTGCTACCTTCAATTTAAATGGACATCCACATTTTATTTGTTGTTGTGCTTCTTCTTTTTTTTGTTTCAACATCTTTTTGTTGGTTAAGCCTTTTGGTATCATATTGTCCACCCCTCTCACAACCTAGAATCACACGAGGGACATAGTCAAAGCTACTGCTGATCCCTTTACTGCCACTGATCTAAAGTCTTCCTTGCATAGCCAATTCAATATCAAGGACCTTGGTACTTTGAAATTTTTTTTGGCCCTTGAAGTTGCCAGAACTTTCATAGGAATTTCATTTTGTCAATGTAAATTTGTCGTTGAAATACTCTAAGATTCTGTCTTACTTGGTGTCAGACCAGCTAAATCTCTTATGGAGTAACATTTGAAACTTGATAAACAAACAGGAGCAGAGCTTGAGGAAGATTCTCTTTATAGAAGACTGACAGAGAGGCTAATTTACTTAGCTCTCACTTGACTAGATTTGACATATGTTGTTCAAGTTCTAAGCCAATACTTGGATACCCCAAGATAACCTCATCTTGATGCAGCCCACAGAATTCTACGATATCTCAAAACAACACCAGCACAAAGTTTATTCTTCTTTGCCTCATCTGATCTACATCTCAAAGCCTTTTGTGAAGCTGACTAGGCTGGCTGCCCTGACACCAGACGTTTTGTTACAAGATTCTGTGTTTTTCTAGGCCAATCTCTCATCTCCTGGAAGTCCAAGAAATAGACCAAAATCTCCCCCTCCTCTGCCGAGGCAAAATATAGGGCCATGGCTTCAACTAGCTCTGAATTGACCTAGTTGCTTCATCTCCTTGCTAACCTTCAGATTCTTCATTCTCAGTTTGCTTTGCTTTTTTGTGACAATCAATTTGCTCTTCACATTGCAACCAATCCAATGTTTCACAAAAGAACAAAACTTATTGAACTAGATTGCCATTTCATTCGTGACAAAATCCAAGAGGGCGCTCTCAAAGCTTTACATGACAACTTTTCTAATCAACTGGGTGACCTCTTCACCAAACCCCTTAGCATCCCTTAGTTTCACCTTCTTCTTAGCAAGATGGGTGTTCTCAACATTCACACTCTATCTTGAGGGGGCGTATTAAGAATAAGGTACTTCACAAAGCTGTTAGAGTTAGTTATGCTTAGTTGTCAGACTATTAGGTTTGTTAGAAGAAGTTTTTAACAATATTTAATTAGTTAGATTCTTGTTACAGTCGTTGATGTGCTGTATAAATAGTAGATGATGTAAACATATTTCATATTGAATAAAATGGAAAGTTTAAAAGTTACACAATATTATAAATAAGGGCATTACTATTCCTGTTAGAAAAAGTAACTCGAATACTACTTAGACTAAACTACTAAAACTCAACAAATCTCTAGAATCCCACTTCTCAACAAATATAATTAAAGCTATTAATTGTGTTCCAAGATCCCTTAATTGACTAAAAAACTAACAACAATAAATCAACTAGTTGACTTATATGATTCTCTCTCTCTCTCTCTCTCTCTCTCTCTCTTTATGTGTGTGTGTGTGTGTAAAACTCTATTTTTTTCACTGAAATTGTAACGCCCAAGAAAATTAAAACTTAATTGAAAGAGTAAAACAGTAATTAAGTTGTTAAGTGTGGGTTAAAAATATGAATTTTTATATAACTCGGATGATGAAATGGACATCACCGTTGGATTTGTTTCGTGAAATTTAGTTACCTAATCAATTTTCATTGAATTCCAAGACAGTCATATTTTTCAAATTATACGATTCAATCAGGTATCGCGTGACTAAAATCATCATGATCAAATTTTGCTCGTGGGGCTTGAAAAATAATTTAAAGTTAGTGAGATAAAAATAAAATAAATTTAAGAGATGTAATTGATTCGGAATAAAATTGAACCCATTAAAGCGAGACGTGTGGCTCAATACGAGCCAAGTATAAATAAGGACTTAAAAGGGAGAGAGAGAGAGAGAGAGAGAGAAATGATAAATTAGCCAAGCCTTATTCTTCATTCTTCCTTAGATCTACAAATATCCAACCGTTGAATCGCTTCGAACCAAGAATTAAAGTTGTTCTATGCTACGTGGGCTACGCGGCTGTACCAAATATTGCGCCATTCTCCAAAATCCCTAGAACGAGAGTTGGGAGCTAAGACTTAGAAAGCTAGATTTTGGGTTATTGGGAGTTGTACTACGTGGGCTCACACTACGAGAGATAGGGTTCTCTCCTATCTAGATTTATTCACAACCTAGTTGCGATATGAAATAGGTAGGGCTATAGAGATGAAATCTCATGTGTTAGCTCACACCTAGTGCATCTAGGGTATGGAAAATAAGTATGAGAACATATTAAAAACCAATTCTTGCTTGTTTTGGGTTTGAGTTAAAAAATTTGAACTTATCGGTAGGAAAGGCACGACCTACCGGTAGTAAGATGTTTGTGTTTGATGAAATAGTTTGTTTGGGTATGCTATTTGTTCACATTTTATGCCTACCAAGTGTTTGATAAAATGCTTAGGGTTCAAGTTTGTTATTTAGATTGAAATTATATATAACATGCTTAGCAATATTGATGGAAGTGGACATGTTTATTATATATTTTGTGATATGATGAGCATGATAACGTGAATTGCAATTGTAAATTACGTTTGTATATGCACGGGTAGCATCACATTCGTGAGCGTCCGACATTAGTGTGGGTGTGTGTGCATATTTTTAATCAAATACCATTCTTGGTGGGTTGATACGTAGGCTCGGGAAAATTGGACCTAGGTCTGGCTGAGTCGCACATGTTTGCATTGAAAATGTGTTGGTGTTAGCAAGAAATGTTAGATTCTCCCTTGGTACAAAACCTGATAACTTTGGATACACACTCCGAGTTGTATTGAGTCCATAAAGTGTGTCGGTGTACGTGAAACTTTCGGTGGAAGTCCATAAATTCTGTGTCAGTTGGGTGATCGTTGGTGGAAGTCAATAAATACCTACCCTAGAAAGACACATGTTTTTTTTAATAAAATTGTCATTAGATGTCTATCATCAGTGGCGGGGGCTTGGAATGCCCAAATTCATACACATGACACATAACATGTGTTATGGGAGCCGGTGGGCCTTGGTGTTGCATTACATGCATGAGTTTTCATCTCATAGCATGACATAAAATTATGGCATTCATTTACGAAATTTATGTATTTGAATGGATGTTTGACACGATAATTTGCATGTGACATTTTATATGCATTTGAGTTGGGCGGTGATCTCCATAGGAGATTCTTTATTGAACGTGACTCACCTTTTATGAGAGCATATTTCATGTGTTGGACAGGTTTCCGCTGACGGCTCTCACTTAGACCAATATTGATGACAAAGCTAGGCTAGAGCTCTTGAGTTATATTTTGTAGTCTCTTGTATATATTTACATTTGGCCTTGCATATTTTAAGAAGTACAAAACTTGTATTTTGTTAACGGCAAGTAATGAGACTCTTATGAATATTATTCTTTTGTGAATGAATGTATGTCGTGGATGTTGGTATTCAATACTATATTGATTGAATATTGATGGTTGGAACCCAATCTGATCAATGGTTAAGATTGCACAGGTTGTGTATGTTGGGTAGAGCTCTCCGTACAAATGAGATTGTCCGGATTTTGTTAAAAGTTATGGACCCCAATGAATAAGGTATCATTACGTGTTATTGGGTTAAACAGTATCACAAATTATTTCGCGGGTTGATGGATGATCAACGGGTTAATCGAGACCCAGTGAATGTCTATGGGTACTTGATATTTGGTATTTGTAGTGTCTTCGGGGAGGTGGCAGTGGTGGGTTGCAGGCATGTGGTGGTATAGGTGGTGGTGGTTGACAAATGACAAATGAGGAGGGGGATGTGGTTGGGTAACAAATGATGGCAGCAGATTCGGCTGGCTCATAGTTGAGGTGGAGGAGAATAGATTTTGGGTTATGGCATATGATGGTTGGGATGAGGAGTGGTAGGAAAGGGCGGAGCCAGGATTTTTGTTTATCCCGGGCTAAGTTAAGCATTTTTTTTTAAAGAGAAAATTTATTTCATGAAAAATCAATTACGAGAAACAAAAAACATAAACTGATAAGCAATTCAGTAACTGTTTTAACAAGCAAAACAATATACTATATAAAACAAACATTCTATTATCTGCAAGCAATTATGTACAATAACTATTTTCTGGCCTTGCAGCTCAGCTACTGCCCTGCTTGATCAACTTCCTCCATCTGCAACAGACTGCACCAACATCCATCAGACCATTCCACAACAACAACACAGCACAGTAGCCTCAGCACATAGGAATTAAAATTCTAACTCAACAGAGTTGGCTTTAATCCTTCAAAAGGACTAAAAACAAATAATTTCATTGTGCTATAAACCTCATAGCTCAGTTCCTGCTCCAGTCATACATATCAACTCACATAAACAAACTGTCAGAATAGCAAAAAGCATCTAAAACAAATCAAATAATCACAAACCAGCAACAACAACTATCCTCAAAACACCTCCCAGCATAGAAATCAGAAAACCATCAGTCGCACTCCAACAAACCAAAATTGAATCTAAGCAATAACTGTTTGAACTGCAATCAAATCTGAGTCGCAAAGCCAGCTTGAATAAGCTCATGGAGATAAAACTCCTCCACACACCCCTGATACTCCTCATGCTTATCTAATCCCTTGCCTTATTTGAATTGGACTCTTCGATCCTTCCTAAAATAAAATGCATCTATTATTGAATTGGACTAATGAAATTGGACTTTTCGATCATTCCTAGAACAAAATGCATCTATAATTGAATATGTATCGATTACTTCCATTATTTCTCTTTCCATTTAGACAACTAACGAATCAATCAAATACTCATCTTTCATCTTGTTACGAAGAGTACTTTTGACATATTTCATGGCTGAAAATGCTCTTTCTGAAGTTGCCGTAGAAACGGGCTAAGCAAACCAAAATTGAATCCAAGCAATTCTGCTTAGTAATACTAGTAGTACAAATCCAATTGATATCCAACCAATAATTCAAGAAGCCCGCAAATCTTAAAAAATTAAACTACATAAAAGAAAAACACATAATTAATTTGCACTTACTTGAATTTTGAAACTTTAGCAAAATGTGTCCTATATGGCACCAAAGACTTTGAAGCTGAATCACAGAATCTCTCCCAAATTAGAAAAATCTAATTGGAGCCGCCTGTGTGTTGCCAGAGAATCATTGGGCCAATTAGAAAAGGTAATTTGTGCAGTTGAATATGAATAGACTAACAAAAAGAAATACATGATATTCCCACCAACCAAACCTTTCGAGGAAACTTCTGTCAATAGTTACAATTGGGAGATCCAAAAATTTTCAGAAATAGAAGATGAGCAGTTGTTCTCTGAAACATTCACCATTGGAAAACAAAAATGGTTTGAGCCCTTGGAGTTCCTCAATTCTTATTTTGTATGTACCATAACTAGATGGAATTATTTTTTATATGCCACTTTCTTTATTGATCCAGCAAGATGGTTGTTTATCCTAAAGGAAATGGTGTTGAAGAGGGCAAAAGCTTATCCATCTTTCTAAGTTTAGCTGATTGCGGATCCCTTCCAACAAAGCAAAAATTATATACATAATTTAGCTTGCGAGTAAAAGATCAAGTCAATGACAAACACCACGAACTGAAATGTTAACACATGCCCTGTAATAAATGATTGGAGATGCACAGTCCAGACACTGTTAGTATGAAACCTACCTTTTGGTTCAACTTTTGTTCATTGGTAGTACCAGAGCAAACCCATTTGGGTTTTTCGATTCTGATCATCGTGTGCTGATCAGAGGAAGGTGGGAGAGGCCGATTTAGAGGATCAATCGATTGAGAATCAGTTTTAGCCTCTAACACAAGAAGAGTAGATGGTGGAAAACGTTTCCTGATCCTCATAGTTGTGGCTTGTGTGATATATCTATAGAGACTAGACTCTAGAGAGAGAGAGATTTGATGGAAAGATTAGACCAAGAGTAGGAGAGAAAACGACCCATTAATGTCTGATTGTTAGAGAGAGGCAGGGATTTGGGAAAGTGAGTCGCCAGAGAGAGAAGAGGCATGGAGGCGTCTGTGTGTTGCGTTGTTGCTTGTCCGGAGATTTGGGAAGGGACTTGCTTGAGAGAGAAGCTTTGCAGGTGGGTTGGATGGAACTCGATTGATTTTGGGGAAACTTTGCAGGTGGGCTTGGTAGGGTTGGATGGAATTTTTTTTTTTTTTGGGAGGGTGGGCTGGTACTTAGTGATAATTTTTTTTTTACTCTGAGCTTCAACCCATCTTAGCCCACCAATAGATTCGTCCTTGGTGGTAGGGGCAGCTGATGTATGTTGAGGTTTCTACGGGATAGGGTGAAAATAGGGGGTGGTTTCCTATTTTATATTTTTGCCCCTCAAATTTGTTTGCAAAATTATCAAAATGTCCTTGAAAATCTGCACATGACTGGCACATGAAATTTTTTGTTAATTTTGTAACAATAGTTAGTGTCAAGGACCACATCAGCTCAATGTTTGAACTTTGAAGACAAATTTGTGAAATTTGAAACTTTAAAGATCAAAGTGTGATGAGTGACAAACCTCAGAGACTATTGATGTAATTTAACCTAGAGAATTTAGACACGTGTTATGCAAGGACACACGAACACACATGCGCGCATGTGCGCGCACACACACACACATAAATCGAAGAAGAAAAGAAAACACTGTCGACACAATATTTTTTGAGTATTGGTATGCTGTCTAAATTAAAACCCAAAACTCTCATCCCAAATACATGTGCATCACATATATCAGTTTGTGGGTCTAAAAAAATCATTTTTTTTTTATTCAATGTGTGAGGCACATGCATTTGGAAAGGAAGATTTGGATTTTGATTTGTGTAACATAGCATTTTTGTTTATTAAACCGATTGCACATAGATGGAAGAGGGCTCGAGTGACAAGGCAACGTTTTTATGACCTACATGTCACATATTTGAGTCACTAAATAATTTCTTCACTTATATGAACTATGAAGCATGAATACTTTATCAAGGTTGACGTACTCGTATCGGATACGATACTCTCGCATACTCGATGATACGTATCAAATACACATCATCTGTATCAAAAAATTAATAAAATATGTTAATATTTTGCGAATACTTCTAAACATAGAACAAGATGTACAAATTTTAATTTTAATCTATACTCCCCTCTTTGGAGTTCACATGCATAAAAAAAATCCCATATGATTTTGAAGACACGAGTATTTTTAAATTATTATCTATTATTACATGTCAAGAGAATATAAAAAAAATGAATCACGTACATTATAATTAATCTAAAAAAAAAAACTTGTAAATAAACCAACTAGTTAAATGTGGTTATAATTTCTTTAATTGGTCACACTCATTTTATAAATATATCACATCTTTTTCAAGGTAAAAATTCATAATTTTGCTTACTAATGTTAAAGAATTATTGAAAATTATAAATTTTAAGTCTTTAAATAATAGTAAAATATAAAATATATTTTACTATAGATGTATCCTACCCGTACCTATATCCTGTTTTTTTAAATTTTATCGTATCACCGTGTATCATATCGTATTCATATCACATATCCGTATTCGTGCTTCCTAGTGCATGAATAACATCATCTTTCCTGGAGTTACAATGAGAGAGCATTGTCTTTTCTTTTTCCCTAAATCCTTTTGTCCACAATTACCTCCAAGACCTATCTATACCACTTAATTTTATGGTTTTGAAAATTTGCCATAACACATTGTAACAGCCATTACATATGTTTCGGTGGCCTTCAATGATATTACACCCCGATTTAACGTTGTAAAATTTCAGACATGCATGTAATGACGACGTAATTGGTGTTATGGCACTGTTACAGCCCGTTATTTCGGTGTCTCGGCCGTAACGCAACCAGTTCGTAGATGGAGTTTTTGTGCCGGAAGAGTTGATCAGTGCACGATACAGTCTAGACGAGATACATAGGCTTCGGCAGACTTTTAGTAATGGTGGTAATCAGGTGCAACTTTTTAGATTAGGCTCCACTATCTTATTGGCTTTTGTTGCATTATGAACAAGCTGGATGAATAAACAAGTGACACATAGGTATTTAAACAAATCTTATACTAGCTTAAAAATCACATGTACATAGTTATACCAGGGACGACTCTAGTCAATTTGAGGCTTAAAGTGGAAACATTAAATGAATGATTTTTTATTTTTAGCATTATTTTTTAAAAAAAATTAATTTATTTTTAATTTTCTATGTGAGAGAGAGTCAAAAGAAGAATGTGTTAATATTGTCGAAAAAGAGATTTCAACTTTTGTTTTGTTTTGTTTTGTTTTTACCACAGAGAGAGAGAGTGTGTTTAATTTCAACTTTTGTTTTTGTTTTTTATTTTTTTTACCGGAGAGAGAGAGAGAGAGAGAGAGAGTGGGCGGGAGTAAATATGAATTGATTTTTGAATATTTTTTTTATTTTTTTAATTTCTAAGTTTTTAATGTTATGGATTGGATTATAGACCCAAATTATTGTAATAAAAATTTTGATTGAATATAATTTTTGGGGGCTTTTTTGTAGAGCTTAAAATTTAATAGATTTAATATTTTTTGTGGACTAGTGATGTACCTAAAATTATGAAGCATTCAAAAAATTTGAGACCCAAATCCCAAAACCCGTACTTTTTTATTTTTTTCATACTGTTGGGCCGGCCTTAAGTTATACCAATCGATGGCTTGGATTAATTATTCAAAAGTTTTCTATAGTATACAGAAAATTATAGTAAACAACAAAAATCTAACTTTTATTTGATTTTGCACCTAGAACATACAAATGAAATTAATTTTCAGTGCAAGATGTGAAAGTGGTAAAAAATTCATGCACCCAATTATGGTATAAGTAGGGGTGTTAATCGAGCCCTTGTCGAATCTTTGTCGAGCTTAATTTACACAGGGGTGTTAAGCTTGGCTTGATTAACAGCCCTAGGTATAAGAAATACTTTAGTTCTAGCATGGAAGACTTGTCTTTGATCGGATTAAAGAGAAGATTAGTCGAAGTGCGCGTAAATCGACGAAGACATCACAAAAATAAAATAAAAAATTTATTGCTGCCATTTCATCACAATCGTTATCATTACGGTGACCGTTACGGTAATTAAAACTATCCCTGTTGCAAGCTGCGTTATGGCTGCACTGGCCATTTTCTGCTGAATATTGAAATTGACCCCTATTATGTTGTACACAAAAGAAGACCAGGACAAAATGCAACTCAGAATCCGTTAGACTTCCATTTAGAATTCCCCATCTCTCTCCCACATTTTGGCATGGGACCGAAATGTAAGGTGGTCATACCAAAGTCGCT